>JACEGR010004878.1:0-81093 GCA_014170235.1 Listronotus bonariensis
TTGACAATAAAAACTCTGTTTTTGAGAAACCTTGTATATTAACTGGTACTGTCAATAAAAAGAGTGTATCCAAATAAACATTTTTATTTTAAATTTATTTTTGTATCTTACAGGGGCAAAGTTATTTCGTGTATAAATAGAGTTGAGACACCCTGTACAGGTATGGAAACGATACGGTTGACCACAAAAAATTAGACAGTATGTTAAAACAGTGACAATATTCGAGGTAGGGTCCGACGAAAGGTGGAAGCGGTGCGCCGGCAGCCCCTGATCTCGTTTGACGTCAATCGGCACGTTTTTTGCAGAGGTGAATTGTAGGAGAATACATAGTAGATTAGTGAAAACGATTAAATGCATGCATTCCCTATGGTCGGCCGTTCTGTTTCCATACCGGTATACTAAATAATAATAGTAAAAAAATGTGTGGTGTCTTCCGTTATAATTTAGCAACGGCAAACGGCAATTTTTAGAAATAGTACAGGCTAATTTAATTTTCTTAAAAACTTTACATATACAGGGTACGACAAAAATAATGTATTTTTAAATAAGACACCCTTTATATTTTATCACCTTTAAATAACATTTTAAAAGTTTTACAAAAATATCACATTTAATATGTTATAAAGTTAATAATCTTGGAAATATTACCAAATCTAATTTTAGTATATCTGCAGAAGTAAGCAAAAAAATTATTCTTTAGATTGGGATGGCAGAATTAAACATAAACGTATTAAATGTATTATTTTTGTAAAGCTCTTTAAAAGTGTTTACTATGGCTGTACAATATACAGGCTGTTTTAAAAAAAATCCTCTTTATTCTACTTTGTATATTTTAAGACATAATAAAACTTTGACTACTAATTTTCAAACTAGTAAAATAACTTAAAAAACATTTTTTTTATTTATTTTGTATAATAAAAATACAAAAACGTAAGGGTGTGTATATTTATAAATTGATATCCGGTATATATGTTTTTGAAAAGATTATTATAAACACACTTGTTTTTTAAAATCCAATTTAAAAACACACACCAGCGACACAAGCACGCGAAATTGTCCCGTGACCTCTTTTAAAAGACGAAAAGACCCGAAAGCCTGACCCAACGAATAAATCACTAAAAACAAAATGGATGTTGTATATCATCGTTACGCCCTTTATACCCGGTCGGCACTGGTACAAAAACCGACCTAGTCCCCGGTTTGTGCCTAAAATGCAGGGATTTGTTACAGAAAGTGGCGGGTTAAAAACCTATATATAAAGTCGGAGATGAAAGTGGAATTTTTGTTTGCAGACACGAAACTATAGTGGAATTTTTAATAAGGTAATTTAAAAATGTTTCTTATGTAGGGAAAATATTGCAGATGTAAAAAATAATACCTAAAGTTCTTTACCCCTAGACAATGTTTCCTTATTGTGCCCCCTTTTGTTACAGAAGTTCGCTTTCCTTTATCAGGTCCAGCAGATTTCTGTTAAGATGTCTTTTGTACAGGGTGGGCCTTAACTGTATGAGCAGTTTCAATATCCAATAAAACAAACATTACAAAACTTTTACATATTTTATTGATATTATTTTAAACTACAAATTATGTAATTTTTTATAACCTAAAAATAAGCCCAAGTGACGTCCCTCACGTTGCTGTCATTCTTAAATCCGAGTTGCATATTTTCAAAAACTTGGCGACAAGTTGTTCGCAAAATGGCGTTTATTTCCCGCGCAATGTTTTATTTAAGCTAGTCTTATGTGGTTTTTTTTTTTTTTTTTTTATCTTTTTAACATCCCACGAAGGTCTATGCCTAAATACCAGAGTACCGTGGGTGTCGGGTTATTAGATGTTTAACCCATCGTTCCCCCTGTTCCGTCAACGTTGTCCAAGCACTGAAACATGCTGTTGCATTTCTCAGCACCTTTTAGACAACGCGGTAGTGCCACCACGGTCGTTATTTTTAAATAACTACTACCTAAATATGTCTCCCCGCTGGGAATCGAACCGCCGACCTCTGGCTTCGAAGATCAAAGCTCTGTCCACTAGGCCACGGGGGACACATGGATTATCTTCATAGACCCTTGATTTTAAGTAACCCCAAAGAAAATAATCATTAGGAGCAAGACCCGGTCTCCGAGGGGGCCACTGATTATCACCCCTTCGTAAGATGAGTCTTTCAAGAAACTTTTCTTTTACCAAATCTATGGATACTGTGGCAGTGTGGCAGGTGGCTACAACTTGTTGAAACCAGGTCGTAGCATTATGTTCTTTAAATAATTGAAGAGCTGGGGCTAAGAATCCCTCTAGCATCTCACAATAGATATTAACTCTTACCGTCCCGGTAACCCAAGCAGCAAGCTGACGTCCTTATGACGTAATTTTTAAGTCATTTTTGGTCATAGGAAGTCAAGAAACCAAAATTATGACGTCATTTTAACGTCATTTTAATGACGTGTTTTTGACGTCGTTAAAGTGACATCATTTCGACGTCGTTTTTTCATCATACTAGCTCATAAAAATCAAATGACGCCATGAAAAATTTTGTGACATTATATGATTCGTGTCAAAATCCAACCGAAATATACATATGATAGAAAAACAAGACTAATAATTTTACAAAATTGAAATAGAAATAAACTCTACCGATAGATGGCGAAATGGACAATAAACTACTACGTTTATTCAACATCTTCGCTTTTTATTGCCCACACCGTACCGATGAGACCAAAATAGTACGAGACCGGTCTGCGGCTGGTGATCTCAATTAGCTTTGAAAGAAACATCTTCGGCTAGTGTGAAATTCTGCATCTCCAGGTTGGACAGTGTCTCGAGAGATGCGACCTTGCAGTGTAAGGAAATTGCAAGCAGTAAGGAGTTTTTTCCTATTTTTAGTCATCTTAAAGATGTCATTAACGGGACGTCTTTTGTCTGTGACTTAGGGAGGTCAATTTAACGTCATTTTGTCGTCATCTTATGACGTCTTTGCTGACCAGATGTGACCAAAATGACTAAAAGAGACGTCAATAAGACGTCACCTTGCTGCTTGGGAACTACTCATTCTTTTCGAAAAATATGGACCAATAATTTCACTTGTTAATATTGCAGTCCATACAACAAGCTAAGGGGAATGAAAAGAACGTTGATGTTTCTGTTGGAGATTGTCCACTGACCAAAATTGCCAATAAACCATTTCGCGACCAACTTGTCGCCAAAATTTTGAAAATATGCAACTCCGGATTACGAATGCCAGCAACGTAAGGGACGTTACTTGGACAATAAATTTTTAGGCCGTAAAAATTTACATTATTTGTAGTTTAAATAGGCCACCAGTTTAAATAAAATTCAATAAAATATGTGTAATATTTATTTTATTGGTTATTGAAACTACTCATATAGTTAACGCCCACGCTGTATATCATCATTGTAAATGCCCATTTTCTGCAAGTGTTTTCTTAAATGTCAGTGAATCGCAAAAGTTGTACTACTTGTTTTACCCGAGGGTCTTCCGGATGGAGGACCACAGCTGTTACTTGAAAGGCTTGGTATACTAGTTATTACAAAAAAATTTACATCCTGTAGTTTGACGTTTAGGACATACAGTCCCTGGGCCAGTAATAAAAAGGACTTTATAGTAAGAACACTCTTAAAACGCTTTCCTTTGACGAGTCTACCACAAATATTCATACCGCCAAATATGGAAGCGGCGCTTTAATCAAGTCTATCAATGTCAAATGCTTTGGGTGTCGGACTATGCGAACGCGTCACTTTTTTTGTCATATAAGTTTACCACAATTTTTTACATGCAATTTTTAAACATTTTAACAAAAGTGGTAAGGATAACAGTCATTAAACCATAAGGCTCAAAAACATAAACTTACTACGTTTATATCGAATAGTTCAAGCTGGCTTAAGAACAAAGCGGCTTTAAAGCGAATTGCAAGTCTACATATTTATTTTGGTGTCTTAAAAGTCGATTAAAAATCGAGGCAAGCACATTTCAGGCCATCGTGGTACGCATGCGGCAGTTTTGCATCCAACTTCACAGTAGACATTAAATGAAAAACAAACCTCACTTTTTAATTTGTCCTGTTTTGTGTGCTGTTGTTGGTGTGAGCGTGTTTTAAAGTTTCTTCACCTGTTTTTCCACTCATATTTTGTATAAAAATGTCAAAATCATATATAAAATTGACACTACTGACGTTCGAGGAAGCACTCATCTGAAGTTAGGTAGTTATTAAGCCCGCTTGAATCGTTTATATCGTGTTTCTAATCGGCTTCAGTGAAGTTAACCCTACTTATTTTCAGGCTTGACTTGATCGATTCAAGTCACTTTCAAGCGCGTTTATATGGCTTTTTTAAGCCACTTTTAAAAGCCGCCTTAACTCAAGCTAGCTTCAACTATTCGATGTAAACGTAGTGATGTTTCGGGTATCGGACTAAGCGGGTTTCGTGATTGTAACCTTTACTATTTTTGGCATAATGTTTTAAAATTGCATGTAAAATATTGTGGTAAACTTATCCAACAAAAAAGTGACGCGTTGGCCCAGTTCGATACCCGAAACATTTGACATTAACAGGCTGGGTTAAAGCGCCGTTTGATAAATCACCTGATACAGTTTACCGGTAGAGTTTCTGGACACCCTGTATACTACAAAATACCAATGACATATAAACACCAATCTGTATACGTCGTACATACAAAGAAAAAAGTTAAAACAAAAGACCGCCGTTTGTAGAGAACAATCGCTTCATTATCGCAGTGGCGTTTATTGTTCTTATGTTCCGAAAACGGCATCGAATCGACTCTGGACAAAAACAATGGACTACGGAATGAAAAAAGACGCAGGAAAAAAAAGGGGGAAAGAAAAGTGATGGAGTTTGGCTTATTCCAGAACCGGATTTACAACGGTAGAAAAAATTATTTGGTGATTTTTGGAAATATTCAATGTTTAATGTAGTATTTTTAGGGCCTGAATTATCCATCGTCATATTTTTGTAAATTTATTCTTAATTCCTAAAAATTTGGCTCTAATTTAAAGTGAATGAAAATTTCTTTTTTTTCCAAAATTTTTTGAAGAGCAAAAAAAAGTCCTCTCCAACTAAAATCTTTCAATGGGAAACGATAAATAAAAGTAATCTGTCAAGATGAAGTTTATTTTTTATCTCCCAAATTTTTTGAAGAGCAAAAAGAAAGATCCTCATCCCCACGAAAACGTTTTGCTTTTTCTGTTTCCACCCAGTACCACCAAAAATCGGGACATTTTTAAAAATCCATGGGACATGGGACACTCCTTCAAAAGGCGGTACTGTGGACACTTTACTCTAATTCGAATAAATCCGGCCGCTTTCAGACGGGCGACTTTTTGGAGTCGAAGTTGACTACAACAATATCGGCGTCTTGTCGCCAATTTCGACTACAACTGTAGTTGTAACTAGCGACTTTCTGTAGTTACGTGGACGACAAAATGTCGTCAGTAAGGCAGAACAACTATGAATTTGACAGAAGAAGCATTAATTTTTATTTTTGCTTCTCCAAAAGCGAAGGCGTAAAGAAAGAAAACCACGTAAATTTTGGATACATCCTATTCTTAATGACCGTCTAAAACTTGGACAATTTCATATTGTAATCATATAATAACTATCCGTATCAAACGGCTTCATTTTGTCAAAAATCAATGCACCAATGTCAAAACTTGTTTTTGTCGCCGCGCCGTATAGTTTGAAAGTAGTCCGTGCGAAAAGAAAAAAGTTGTAGTCGGCGTGTAGTCAGTCGACGCAGGACCGGCGACAATCAGCGGCAAGTTCGGTTGCAGTCGAAAAAACGCCCGTATAAAAAGAATCGCTTTTTCAATGGTTGTTAAATGACCTTCTGCAAGTAGCGACAAACTGCAAAAAGTCGCCCGTCTGAAAGCGGCCTTATATTTTGTTCCTGCGGGTTGTTTTATTATTTCCCAGTATATGTTCGCAATACCGGGTGTCAACGAATTTATTAAACAAGCCATAATTCCTAGAGTATTAGACATAGTACCAAAATTAGACTTGATAGGTAATTGGTATGAGCAGAGGAGAGTTTACGCATATTTTTACTTTCAGTCACTTCCAGTTTTTGACCAGGAAAGGCACAAAGGCCATGATTCGGTGCAAATTAATGTAGTGACCCCTAGATGATCGTAGAAAAATACAATTGCAATGTTTTAGTATTAATATGAAAGATAGGAATACACCAATTTGGCAAAATGACATTTCCGTGTCTAACTGTTATTTTTTTTAAATAGCAACCTTTTTTAGACAACACGTTTCGAATAAGGGATTTTTTGACGAATCAAACGATACCAATATATTTACGATCGGTTTAAAAATCATAAATAAAGGAGTAAAAGCCACCTAGAACCAATATTACATATGGCTCTTAAAAAATTAAGTAGGCGTAATACCTTTTAAAATGTCAAATAACAATTTAAAATTATCTTAGGAATCCCAAATGTTAACATTTTTAGGGTGTTTAAAAATTTAAAACTGGACTAACCTAAAAGTGAAAAATATGCGAAAACTCTCCTCTTTTTTTACAATTAACTTAGGTCGCGGTCCGAATTGTGCTCACAGCGCTGATACCGTACCAACACGCGGTCCGATTTGTGCTTTTCACGCTTAACGGTAGCGCTGTGAAAGCTATGACGGCACATGAGACGTCACACCCTAATGCTGACAGTACTCACGGGTCGAGTCGTTAGAATCGTAAGCATCGACTTTCTTTGCGCCATTTATTTAAACCGATGTTTTGTGTCCGTGATTTCAAGCGTCCTAAATAAAATTTAACAATCGTCACTTTCCTTGATTGTGGAAAATACTTGAAATAAAAGCATTTTCCCATCTTCATCATTTATACCACTTATCACATACTCCACTAATGTTTATTACAAAAAGGTACTTTGTTAGGTTATGTTGAATTTGTTGCATTCGTAAGCACACTCACATGTGGTCCGAATTATTAATACTGCAAACAGACGTTGGCGCGCTCACTTAAATCGGACCGCACGTTAGCACTCTATACGTCGTAAATGCTGTTAGCACAAATCGGACTGCGGCCTCATATTCAATCTTATTTTGATATGTTTGATAGGGTCCGCGCGTTTAGTAAAGAGGCCACCGACGTCATCATTTTCTGCGCAAAATCTCCTCTTATTCCCTCATCCCGTATTTAAAATGTTATTTATTTTTTAAATCAAATCTTTAAAATGCCTACTTCCTAGGTAACTATACGAAGCCTTCGAAACCGCGATTGAAAGAGAGTTACAGAAGATTTCGAGTAGATAATGATGAAGTTGGTGGCCACTTTACTAAACGCGCGAACTTTACTTAAGGCCGCTTTCAGACGGGCGACTTTTTGCAATCGAAGTTGACCGCAAAAAGTCGATCGTTTGGTTGATTGTCGCACTTGCGTTGTATTCAACCATGGAAAAAGCGATTCCTTTTCATACGGGCGTTTTTTCGACTGCAACTGAACTTCTGCCGCTGATTGCCGCCGATCTTGTCGACTGACTACACGTTAGTTACAACTACAGTTGTAGTCGAAATTGGCGACAAGACGCCGATATTTTTGTAGTCAACTTCGACCTCAAAAAGTCGCCCGTCTGAAAGCGGACTAAGACGTTATGGATTGACAGCTGGTATAGCGTATATTAGGACCATCCTAATTAAATTACATTGTTTCCTTTAAAAATTTGTATTTTTCTTTTCTAATAGAGATACTGATATAATTTTTTAAAAATATTTAGAAAAGGTGGAACTTAAAAATTCAGTATGATTGGTATAAAATGTGACGTTAAATTATTCCACAGGGAGTTCGAAACTTTGGGTCAAAATGCAACATTTGGCTCTTCCCTGTACAACTACCTGAAGGTGTCGCTGTCGCGCTAAGGTAGTTGTTGTGGTAACCTTGGAATAAATCAGGCCGATCTGGGTGCTGTTTATACGGAGACCATTACCTGTAAACAAAAGTACAAAGTTTTTAAGGGGATTAAAAACAAGTAAATACACTTTTTAAGAAATAAAAAATGCATCCAAAACACAATCATGTTCCTTGTCGCGAAAAAAATCATCAAACACTCATCCTTTGCTTATGAGTGGCCAGGTTTTGCAGAGCGGGGACACATTTAACCTTGTGGGCGTCACATTTGAGAATAACCTTAACTGGCATAAACACATTGTATCTATAGCCACCGCGGCTTCAAAAGCTTGGATTTCTTTTCCGAGCCAAAAAGTATTTTTCTCCTTCCAATTTATACACTTTGTATGTGTCCCAAATTCGACCCTCTCTGGAATATTGTTCTCATGTCTGGGGAATGGCATCCCCTACAACCCTCAGCATTCTTGATGCCATTCAAAGAAGGGCTGTTCGTCTTATTAATGATCCTTTACTTACTCAAAGACTTCCTTCTCTTGCCCATCGTCGAGCTGTGGGAGATCTATCGCTCTTCTATAGATACTTTTACGGCTTCTGCTCCGACGAATTATCCAGTATAGTCCCTCCTCTTGCAGCTCCCAACAGAGAAACTCGTGGTGCCGCGCGTATGCATCCCTATACAGTTCAATTGGACAGGCCCCGAACTTCCCATTTCGTTCGTTCTTTTATCCCTAGAGTTTCTAGACTGTGGAACCTACTGCCAGCGGAGGTCTTTCCTTCCCCCAAATCTTCAAGTTTTTAAGTCCCGTGTTAACAAACTTCCTCTTACCCTGCTTAAGACACCCACGGTACGTTAGTATTTAGGCTTTCAGCCTTCGTGGATTGTCCAAAGAAAAAATTTTTAAGAATTTAACATTGGCAAATCGCTTACTCTACAGTTACAAAAGTTCGAGGATTCCTGTAAAGAATACATTATGTGAATTTTTTTATCGTCATACATGATTTAAATGGTAAAGTTGGGGCCTAATTGTTTATTATTAACTGTTTAAATGATTATACCTTAATAAATATTAAATTATGGGTTAAAAAAATAGTAAAAAAATTAAATAAAATTCTATTTGATGCATTTTTTTACTTAACTGTTTAAACAATTGCGGGTTTAAAAATGTACTGACCAAAATACAAGCTGGCATTATGTATCATCGTAATCAACATTTTATTCTAAACATGATTTCGCAAAAAAACATCCATGAGAATAATTTTTGATACATTGTCGCTCATACATCCTAGTCTTATAGCGGATTTAAAAAAACTTTGAATAATCTCTTAAAAGAAAGCTTTTTTAATCCGTTCCTGGAGTTTCTCGGAAAACAACAGGGTGATTGATACGCCATTTGTCTGAGTGGTGTACAAGCACCCGAGCGATCAAGAGTAAAGTTGGGGAATGAATACAAAGACGGCCCACCGTTCGATTGATGATTGCCTCTTGTAATGGGAAAATTGCACTGGTATTTTATCCGTTGTTCTTTGAATTTGAATTTTCATTCGGTAATTTATAAGCATCTAAAAAATAATAATATTGCTGCAGTTTTCTCTCTAAAGTTTAATCGGTCAGGTGTTTTTGTTTTAGAAAAGCTCTCTGCGACCAATAATAAAATCGGCGCATTAGCGACCGATTTCTTGCACCTCGTGTTTATGTTAGACACACATGCCGAATTCGTCAATTCGCCGAAATAAATACTCAATTCGCGATATGATCAAAGCCAGATGATCGGTTGCCGAAAAATCTTTTTTCGGAATCTGTTTAGACCGATTTACACATTTCGCGAACTGAGGTAACCGGAGTTGCTCAAATGGCGAATAAGAATATGTTTTGGCAGATAATCATTTTTAGTTTAATATTTTGCCGATTGCGCAATTTAGAAATGCACAATTGCCGATAGATTTGGTCATTATTTATACAATCGCCGTCTCTGCGAGTCTCAGCTTGTTATTTGTAGTAAAACGAAGGAAGCAAGTGCTGTGTTTATTTGTCTTGACTCAATCTTGCAGTGAACTAGTGCATTATTTAATCGTTTTGTATTGAAAATATATATCTTTAGTGCAAATTTAATGAACATGAACGAAGCAGTGAAATCATCTGTTAATAAATCCGATTTTTTTAACAAAGTGTCATTGTATATTGATAAATCGAACAATAATTTCACTTCGCCTTTATCGGATCAAAAATATAAAGAAATCATACGTGAAGTGAAGCAAGGGTTTACAAGATGTGATTGCAAGAAACAATGCCAAAATAAAAAGTGTAAATGTGTTTCGAGCAATATCAAATGTAATAGTAAGTGCCATGAAAGTTCTTCTTGTTGTAATAAATAAATAATATTAAGTAGTTTCCATTTAAGTAATAAGCTGTTTCTAAGAAATAAATGTTGTTTTCCTGGATCAATAGCATTTTTTAGTTGTGTTCGAGGTCTGTTCATTTCTTAATTGCGCAATCGGCAAAATATTAAACTAAAAATGATTATCTGCCAAAACATATTCATATTTGCCATTTGAGCAACTCCGGATAGCTCAGTTCGCGAAATGTGTAAATCGGCTTAAACAGATTCCGATATAGAACATATTTTCGGCAACTGATCATTTGGCTTTGATCATATCGCGAATTGAATATTTATTTCGGCGAATTGACGAATTCGGCAAATGAGTCTAACATTTAGAATACATTATATTTAAGTCAGTTTCCGTCTGGCGTCTTGTTAAGATTTTATTTTATTGTATTAAAATAATTTCAACCAAGTGCTTATGAACCTTTGTTTATAAATTGAAACCTTTGTATTGTGAGTAACTTAATATTAAATATTTCATTATTTTATTTATTTTAAAGTATTCATAACTTTTATTATATTGTGTAAGAGCAGAATAGTTTAGCATAAAATATTTAATAATGTTATAAAATAATCTAATACAATTTTTTTGTAAAATTAATAGGCCAATATTTAAAATTATTAAAATTTACATGGGCTTTTTATGGCCGGTCTGAAAATGTACCACCAGATTATTGCTAAGGACAATGACAATTTTAGTGATTAAACCATAATATTTCTAAACTAAAAAATAAGTTAGTAATACTAACTACAATAATTTTTCTAACCCTAATTTTTAATTGTCAGTCATTTTTAATCTTAGGAATAATTTTCCAAGTTTATGAGTCTATGTTAAAAATCAACCCCTAGATTTCACCTTAAAAGATGTTGGGAGATTTTCCTAAGGACTCTTGTCCACTAGAGTACTATAAGGTGCAGTCTTCAGTAGGCTTGTTTGATTAATACCACTAATCTGGATGGATGTCCAATGTTATTACCTGCGCGAAACAAAAGTTACTCTTCATGGAAGAAAAAATGTGTTTGTGCGCTTAGGTACCAGTCATTACCAGGTACCAGTTCTTTGACGTGCGGGCGCTAAACAGACTATCCGCATTATCGGAAAGAACTTATTAACGTCTTGTCTGAGTTTTCCGTTCAAAACATATACGAAATACGGTAGCTAAAGACCGTGTACGGCGAGCACGGTGTGCCGGTATTGTATTCTGCCATTGCTTTTAAGTACGCATGTTCGTAGAACCCCTATATGTTAACTGCGCAAGGTCGTAATTATCCGAAAAATGCTTCTAGCCACTGCGGATCTAAAGGTGGGTTATCTAGAATTATTACATATTTAATTATTAACTTAATCAACACGCCATACAAACGAGCAGCCCAAGGAACCATATCTCTAAGAACTTGGTGCCCACAAACACGTTCAGTACAAAACAAGCAATTACTTTAAAAAATATTTTAATTTTTTGTGACTGCTATTTAATATTATTTTTTTTAATTTTTAAACATAATGTCACACTAAATATACATTTTAATAATAAGTTGTCGTATGGATTTTATTATTTTCAAGTTCTGAACTTTTTCATTTATAACAGAATGTGTTCGTTGACCCGAATTTTTCTATCGCCATTGATTAAAACTTGTTTGGATAGTGAACTACTTTATTGATTTGGCGTAACTTACACCTTTGTACGAATAAAATAGGGCCGATATTATTTATAGAAAAGTTATTTATAGATAAGTATAAAAAGTTTTTGACGGTGTTCACGTAAAAATGTGGTCAATAAGAAACCTAATATTTTGTGCCTAAAAGTTTAATAATACTTTTCGTAATCCAAACTTTTAACTTTATTATAGCAGCAAGTTACAGGGTTTTTATTATTTTGCCACCCACTTAACTATAACCAAAAAGATACAAAAGGCATCCTGCATAAAAATTTCATAGGTACTTTTTCATCTATTATCTTTTGAGCATAAAAAAACAAATAAACATTAAAAACTTAAGAAAATTGAGGAGGTAAACTTTTTAAATAAAACAGCCTATATGTTATGTCATCATTAAAAGGTTTTTAAAAAGCTTTACAAAAAAAAACACATTTAATATATCTGTCTTTAATAGTTTTGGAAATATGACTATTTCTCTGCATGCATCATTTTGGAAAAAGTCGCGTAAGTCCGGTCCTGACTAAATCTATTCGACCAAAATTGACAAACCTAGAGAAAACATATCTACCTGTTAGCCATGTAAAAATGAAAAGATTGGCACAACAAATAAAAAGTTATCTTTAGTTAAAAAGCTTGCACACCTTTTTAATTTGGCCCACACTGTATACTTTTTTCCGTTGCGGAAAATACTTATTTTTGAATTATTTCTGGCTTTGTGTTAATAAATAGGTTTGTAGCTTGGTTTGAGTACTTGTCACGGTTTTCTTTAAATATGCAAATTTCAAAATAATTTTCCACCCAACTTAAGTCTTGACAATAGAAACTTTTCCATTTATATTTTCCAACCTGTCGACCTTTCGAAAAACTAAAATTTATACTCTAAACGAAACGAGTTGAACTTTACATTTTTCGAATCGAATTGTCCCTTTAAAAATTTAAACGACACGTCTGGCTTGAAACGTTGTTTTTGTACCTTTTTCGGAGTTTGTTATTTTGGGCAATTGGGGAGTTTTATTATTTAAACAGTGGAAAAATGCGGTATTCATTCAGGCTTTTTCCGTATAAATTGTTATTTTATTATAACGAACGGAGTCTTGTATCATGATTGAGGATTAAAGGTAAGGCTTTAAATATATATCTCAGTTCGTTAGTATTGTTTTAAAATCAAAACAACTGTGGCGGTTGCTCTAAAGACTACGCGGTAGTGCATTTACAGCTTTTGTACAGGGTGGCGTATTTTCGTTGACCCTTCAGGGTAGAGCAAAAACTAAAAGAAATTGGCAAATCTGATTGCACAATCTTGATTTTAATTTTTAAATAAATTCAGTGCTGAAAGTTAATCATGGCTAACTTTATTCGTTTGGGAGATACAGAGTGTTTTTTAAATTTTGTCAATTTGGCTAGGCCCTTGTAACTCGTTTGTTACTAAAGATAGACAAAATATGTAAATGGTAGATTGTTAGAGACTTTTGCAAAGAATTCAGTGGCGTACCTAAGTTTTTCCATCGACTTTTATGTTAAAGCAATAACACAAAGTTGCGTTTTTAAATAAAACATCCTGTAAATAGTATCATAAATATATTTTTTTTTTATCTTTGGACAAACCACGAAGGCTAAAAGCCTAAATACTAATGTGCCGTGGGTGTCTTAAGCGAGGTAAGAGGGAGTTTGTTGACACAGGACTTAAATACTTTAAGATTTGGGGGCAAGGAAAGACCTCCGCGGGCAGCAGGTTCCACAATCTAGAAACTCTAGGGATAAAAGAACGGACAAAGTTCGGGGCCTGTTCAGATGGACCGTATAGGGATGCATACGCGCAAAACCACGAGTTTTTCTGTTGGGAACCATGAGTGGAGGAACTATACTCGACAATTCTTCAGAGCAGAAGCCATGGAAATATCTATTAAAAAGCGATAAATCCCCCACAGCCCGACGATGGGCAAGAGAGGGAAGCCTTTCTGTAAGTGAGGAATGATTAATGAAACGAATAGCTCTTCTTTGAATAGAATCAAGAATGCTTAGGGTTGTGGGGGACGCCATGCCCCAGATATGAGAACAATATTCCAAGGGAGGTCGGATTTGGGACACATATAAAGTGTATAAATTAGAAGGGGAGAAATACTTTTTGGCTCGAAAGAGAAATCCAAGCTTTTTGAAGCTGCCATGGCTATAGATACAATGTGTTTATGCCAGTTAAGGTTACTTTCAAATGTGGCGCCCACAAGATTGAAGATATCTTTGCTCTGTAAAACTTGACCGCTCATAAGTAGAGAATGAGTATTTGATGACTCTTTTCGCGACAAGGAACATGATTGTGTTTTGGATGCATTAAAATGGACGAGATTTTTGGCGCCCCAACCTAATATTAAATTAAGATCCTGCGAAAGGGATATCTTCATCACTCTGCGTTTGTTTTCCAAGTCAGGTTTAGTGATGGGTTTAGGAACCTGAAAACTGGAGTGAAGGGTACTATCGTCGGCGAAACTATGAATGGAATTAGTTCTTGTCGAGAGAAGGTCGTTGATGTGAAGAAGAAATAATGTTGGTGCCAGAACTGAGCCCTGAGGGACTCTAGCATTTACTTGGTGAATGCTTGAAGAATGGCCGTCCACAATAACTGATATACGACGATCAGATAGATAACTGGAGAGCCAAGTACAGAGTTTAGTTGAAAGGCCATAGGAGGGAAGTTTATTAAGAAGTGCGGCATGCCAGAACTGGTCAAAAGCTTGCATATATCAAGAGCAACGATCTGGGACTCACCTAGAAACTCAAGAGACTTATTCCAGCAGTGTGATACGAAGGAAAGAAGATCTGCTGTAGATCTTTTGTGGCAAAATCCATACTGCCTGTCAATTGAAAGGTCTTCTTCCTGCTTCTCTTTTCCCTACCATTGTTATTCCGGGTAGGTACTGGCTCGGTGCGGTTATGTGTGGCCAGATCTTAAATTGTAGGCCCCATCTGCCTGACATTAGTCTAACGTTAATTAGAGGGTAGTTCAGAGGTAGTACCTAGTTATTTGTGTAACGTCCGTGGTGATACTACCGCGTTTTCTAAAAGCTGAAAAGGTGTAAAATATAATGTTCTAAACTATTTTGCGAGAAGTTATTAGGTAAATTATAATTAGTGAACTTGTGTATTCCGCAATTTCCCATTGTTTTTAGTTGCTCCTTCATTAGTAAAATAAGTAATGACTACTAGTAATTAGCACTTCCATAGAAATTAGTTAAAACCGAGAACTTTATCAATACAAAGAGAATAATCTGCAGAAACCACAAACCTGCAAGCAAAGGGTGCAACCCTCGCCTTCATGTCTATTATTTCTTACGTTAATTATAAGCGTGTTTCTATCTGTAAAAGTAATTATGCCTTTTTCTTTTAAAGCATGATACCTGTTATTATCATGTTTATTTTTAATTATTTGTTTTTTAAATTGTTTAGGATAGATTTACTGTTAGAATTATGACTGTATTATACAAATTAATTGCCCAGTATTTTTTTGCCATATTTTTGAGGTTAAAATAATACTTTTTTGTCTATAAAGATGTGCCCTAAAATAAACCCCTCTAAATTGCAGAAAACGTAAAATACGTTACAAAAATCAATTATTTTGAAATGTGGTGCGTCAAATCTTAAGAAAAGTGACACATTTCTGCTACTTTAGACAGTGTTTCTATTGCTTGTCCTAAAAAGGTAAAAATCCAATTTTGGGGAAATTGAGAGAATGATATGACAATGATGATAACAAAAATTTTATGTGTACGCTAGTTTTTTGATAATACAATACACCAGCAAGTTTGCCACAGAAACACTAAAATATTTGATCTCTTGCATTTTTGTATAGACAAGCAAGCGGTTTTAAAAAATCTGCTTTAAATAAAATAGTGGTAATTTCATAAATTCATTTATTCATAATGTTATAAAACAAAACTTTTTGCCTTGGTGTATCTATTATGTCTCTAGTAAAATATTTCTATTCTGTTTTATTTATTTAAGAAAAAAGGTATAGGGTAGGGCGGGGCTAGTTGAGCATAGAGGTAAGTTGGGCAATCAAACTATCTCAAAAACTACCGACCGCACGCGAAAGCATCAAATAGCATAAAGAATGGGTTGCGCGAGGGGATCTCATTGTGCGACCACTAGTGGTAACGCGACGATCGAGAAAAGTATCCGTGCGCATTGTTTATTTTGTGATTAAAAAGTAAAATAATTGCAAGCCGGAAAATTTTATCTGTGGTAGTTAAATGTATAGCGTTCTCAATCAGGTAAGTGTTAATCTTAAGTAAATGTATTGCAGTTTAATTATGTATAAAGATTTTGGATATAATTTTAACCGGTTTTCTAATAAATTTACTTTTCCTTTAAAATTTCAGGTTGGGGTTAGTTGAGCTATAGTTGCCCAACTAACCCCACGGTTTTAAGTATGAAATGTTTTTTTATTATTTTTTAGGATACGGACTTATAACAGTAAGACTACTAGAGTCTCCTCAGGATTTAAAAGAGGCTGCAACCCGAATTTTGTACAAGCAACAAAGAAAACGACCTGACCTATCTAACTTATAAATTTTCTCTGGAAATAGTTTGACCATACCCAAGAAAAGGAGCCCAATCAAACAGAAGATAGAGAAAAGCTGCAATTTTAACAGATACAAAAGGAATTACAAGAGATGCAAAATAAAACTGCCTAAAAAGTTTAAAAACAAAGATGAATTGATAGGTATTAAATTCAATAGTTCAAGCTAGGCACGTTGCTGTTTTATTAATGACATTTGTTGTTTTGTCACTATAAGAATATAAATATAAAAAGCAAATTGTCAAAATGTATTTTTATTATAAACGTATCTAACATTTAAGCCATGATTTGACTATACTTTCTAAGTGCTCCACTAGCCCCATACCCATGCTCAACTTACCTCACCTATGGGGTATGTTGGGCGTACTACATTAAAATAGATGTAGCTCCTAAATTTGACTTATTAGAAAGAAATTACTATGGACACTATTAATAAGGGATAAATTGCTAATCCATCAGTATGCATTATAAACCATTAAGACTTATTATTGAGGAGCCACAACCGATCAAGTGAAAAATTGCTCAACTAGCCCCGCCCTACCCTACTTAGTAAATTTCGCCACTATTTATGATCATTTAAAATGTTTTTCAAATTTTGAATTTTCTTCCATTAATTACAGTAAAAATTGAAAGTACGAAATCTAAGTAATTTAAGAAAATGGAATATGTCACCTCCTGGTAAAGTAAAATAGGTCATTCTTTTATATTCACAGCATACTTAGCAAAAAAATATATTCAAAGCAAAAATAATGGCGGTACTTGATTTTCTTTAAAAATCTTCTTTGGCCTCCATTTTAAAAAGAAATACCCTGTATGATATATCACTGAAAATGAAATTTTATACAGAATAAAAATATAAAAAAGTAGGTAATTGTATTTAAAATAGGAAAAATTCTTGTTAAACCGGAAGTGATTTTGATATCATGATAATTACAAAAATGTTAATTTTTTAATTTTATTTAATAATTTATTTTTAAATTTATGCTATAATACTGTAAAGTTTTATTAGTCTCTCTTAAAAACTACAAAAAGTTGGGGGTAACAGCATTTTATGTCACCCGGTATAGAACGTTGGGATATAATTAACATAATCTGAATATTCTACGTAGTTATATAGCTATTTATGTATCAAGGGCGTTACTAGGACTATAATGCCCTGAAGGTGGAAATAGCCCGAGGGCTAGATTTCGACCTGATGGGCATTATAGTCCAGTAACGCCCGTGGTGCATACAATGCTTTATGTTTTACCCAAAAAGAGTTTTTCAATGACTAATTACATTATTTATTCGCAATATAAAAATAAGTTACACCTGTACCTGTATACGTAAGTAGATAATGACTGGTGTTAAGTTTGACTTTGATGTTTCTATCAGTTAGTCAGTTGGCATTTTTATTTAACGATTTGCTTAAAATGGAAGAAATTCCACAAAATATAAGAGAAAAGGCCATAAAAGCGACCGAAAATCTTTTGCCAGTTAAATCAAGGCAACAATATGATCGGGAGTATGGCATATTTGGTATTTGGAAAGATGCGAACGCAATTCTTCAAATAACCTAAACCGTTTTAATGGCATATTTTCAGGAACTGGTAAGTTATTGATTTTATTTTTAATACATATGTTTTTATAAACTTGATCTTTATTGTGAGAGAAATAAAATTGGATAAGCAATAAAATTTCCATATTAGTGCATTAGGGCATTATAAGCGGGCATTATCATAATGCCCGCTTATAATGCCCTAGGTATGATAGCAGGTATTATTGCTACCATAACATATTCCGTTTCTAAGGTATTATAGATTAATAATAGATGGGTAAAACATAAAAATATTAATGAAGCAATCGCTTATGTTTAGATTTTTTATCATAGTTTATTTTCCCGAATAAAAATACAGATTATGAAATATATATTATATTTATTTTCCCTTTATCGTCTAAATGCTTAATACATAAAAATTTCGAAACAATATCTCATCCATATAAAACAAGCCACTTAACTTCGGCCGATCTATTAATCAATACGAAACAATTCGAAAGGAACATTTCCGAGAAAATCTTCCAATTGTCGTAACGAATGGACTAGCGATCTGACCCTAAGCCTCAGATTTTTCCGCTGTTATTTTTCCCATAAGAATATTTGGGTCAAAGGGATATATCATTGGCGTACAAATATTGGCTTGTATGGAGATTTTATCTTTTGTTATTTTATTGAACAAAAGGTATTGTTTCCCCCTTAAAACGATGAGCTTTAAAACATTTTATTGCTTCAAATGTGTATTCTTTTTCACCACTTAACTTTAAAATTTGGTTCACATAGGTTGTCGCCCTCAGCTTGATCTTTTTGCATTTTAAACTGCAGGGTGTGAAGCATCTCGCACTAGCTCCAAATTAGGTTTTTCTCCTGTAAACATAACCTTCATATCGATACTCTAATTCGCAAACCTTGTAACTCCAAAGGCGAAAATTTTACAGAGGATAAGAAAAGCTTTTTTCCACGACCGTTAAAAAATGCTGTTTTTTTAATCGTTAACATAAAGTTAAAGTACTGCATTTTAGTACACTACATAAAGTGTTAAAAACTAACTTTTTTTAACACTTCGAAGCATTTTTCACACTTTGAATTAGTGTTTTGTTTTAACGCCTAACACAATAAACTTAAATATCAATTTATACAATGTAACAGTAAACGCGACATTAACTGTACCAAACGGTCAAGTTACCTTTGATTTCGTCATTATTTGTTTTAAGTTCATGTGTAACTAGTTTTAAAATTTGACAGTTTGCAAATAAATTTAATAGAAATTATTGAAAATTGATAGTCATAATGAATTTGGATGACTAAGAAATTTAAAAAGAATTTATACTGTTTTAGTATTCTACAAAAAGTAAGTACATACAATTTTCTAAAATTAAATAATAAATGCATAGTTATGAAGAGGATAGTTGTCTCTTAAAAAATAAGGAGGCTATGATTTTTGTTGCAATATATTGGCTGTGCTGTCAAAAATTAAAATTAATAAGTTTAGATAAATAAAACATGTAAAAAATGGTATTTTGGGAAAAATTTTATACGGTCGTGGAAAAAATATAGTATGTAATACACGTAAAAGTGTCTTTTTTCCTCATGGGATTGCCGCACTCGCCTAACGGCGCGTGCTATCAAACTTCCCATTCGTAAAAAAGTATCACTTTATGCACTTGTTACATAAATTACTGTTATTTACAACCATGTATGCAATGTTGACTTTTTAAAGACTTGAAAGTATCACTTTTTTGACTATTACTTTCATCTCTTGGGAGAAAATGTAACTTTCCTTTTGTAGGCCAAAGTAAAATAAAGTAAAAGTAACCCTAGCAACCGTCTCAAAACTTAAAATTTACTAACTTGACATGTTGTTCAATATTGTAAACATCTGTGACATTTAACGCGCGGTAAATGTCCGGTGGCGTAATTATTTGACAAATTTAAAGTAATTTTGTTAGGTTGACACATTTTTTATTAAAAAAATAATACTAAACAATAGGTTATTATGGCTGTAAAGAAAATAGTATACAAATATCGGTGAAAAGTTTAGTACTGTCTTAAAAAACTAGAGCTAATTTAAAAACTTTTGACAATTACTCAGTGAATCTTTGAATAAAAACGGCCACATCACATTTTTTTTGTCTTTGTAATTTATTTTATTTACGTTTTCTTTAAAAAAATTATTACTATATGTCCTTCAATTCACCCAAACTAATTGATTATTTTTGACATGACAGTTAGCGGTTTGTAAGGTTTAAATGCAATATTTATTATATTATTACAAGAGCAGAATAACTCTTCATAATATATAAAAGTTTAAGTTTTTTAAATAAATATCTTTATTCAAAAGAAAAGTCAAATAATATTTTGTCAAAACTTATATAAGTTGCCTTTTAGTTTTTTTCCTTACCAAAATAATCTAAAAAAATATTTTGATATCCCAACTTTTTTGCTTTTTTGGAGGATGTCGCTGAAAATCGGTTTTCATGGATAACTTTTATTTTACTTGGTATAATGAAATTATTTTTTAACATGATAAATATTAGTGAGGACCCCCTAAGATGGTGTCATTAAAAACATTGGCATTCTTTAGTTCGCCAGGGGCGGGCTAACCATTATGCACTAGTACTAGTTATTTTTACAACCTGTATATTATAGCTTAAACTCAGTTAAAAAAAAATTAAACCAACTTAAAAAATATGAAAACTTACTTAAAAGTAAGATATAATTAAAAAAATAATAATAAAAGGGAAGTCGGGTAATAACATATGGTATTAAAGTATAAAAAGCTTTTGTTTATTTAGTTATGAACATTGAGTAGTTTAGCACATATGCTATTACCCGAAACAAAAACATGTTTTTATCGATAACGTCTTAAAGATATCTAACAGAAGTAATTTTTTAATCGACCATAAAAACGAGGAGGTTCTCAATTTGCCTCTATGTCTTTTTTTGTGCATGCTACGCGATTACTCCGTCAATTGTGGACCCGTTTTAATTTTTGATATTTTAAAGAGTGCACTTTCGCAGTGGTCCCATAAAAAAACAAGTTAGGATCGCGAGAGAAAAAGGTACAAGACCTATTGTTTTGTCTCTACCGTACTTTGATCAGTGCGGCAAAGCTGCTCTAGGCTGGTATACGCTCAGATAGGGGTTCATTCAGAATCGACAACCTTGAGGTAAAATTTACCCTTTCCACTGAATTGAAAGAGGTACTCGTGGTATTTTTAGTGTATGTTTACCGATTTAATAGTAATAATAATACATTAGAAAGCGAAACATAAAACAAAAAGCCAAATATACACAATTGTTTTAAAAAATTAAACATACTTATAACAAATAAATAAAACTTATTTAATAGTTAAAAATAATAAATAATAAAAAATTAAAACAATAAAGTCGGTTAATATAACATATGTGCTTAACTACTAAATGTTAATAACTAAATAAGCAAAAGCTTTTTATACTTTAATACCATATACAGGGTTATTCAAAATCGATCACGAAACTTAAGGGGGTGATTCTACTTGACAAAGTAAGGGTAGAGCTTCATATAATTTTTTTCAAAATGTCATTTGTTTTCGAGTTACAAGCCGTCAAAGTTCAATTTTTATTTTGTTTTTTTTGCCATATTGCATTTATTATTAATCAATCCATTTGATATTTGGCACACAACTCGAGCTTTGCAGATTCTGAAATTTTAAGACAAAAGTACTTTTTTATTTACCGCCAGAGGGCACTTTACCTAAAACTTAAAATTCATTTACAATATTGCTTTTTATTTTGACAGATATCGCAAAGCTGGGGGCACCATTTCATAGACAATCAAAAACCCTAAAAAATAAGGTACTCTTTATTCAATTCGATAAACCTCACCGTTTAGGCACCAATAGACATCAAAGTTTTCATCAATTTCAATCAAATTACCTACATACATACAGGGTGTCCAGTTACTCAACCGACAAACTTAAACAAACGATTCTACAACAAAAAATAAGAAAAAACTTTACATAAACATATGTCCTAAACGTCTTAGTTTTTAAACTACGGTCTGTTAAGTATTTAAAAAAAAAACTTTTTTTTAATTTTTAACACCCCGTAGATCAAAAACCAAGACGTTTAGGACATATGTTTATATGAAGTTTTTCTTATTTTTTGTTGTTAAATCGTTTGGTTAAGTTTGTTGGTTGAGTTACTGGACACCCTATATGTATATAGGTAATTTTATTGAAATTGATGAAAACTTTGATGTCAGTTGGTGCCTAAACGTTCTAAACTATCGTACCTTATTAAGTTTTTGATTTGATTGTCTATAAAATGGCGCCCCCAGCTTTGCGATGTCTGTCAAAATAAAAAGTTATGATGTAAATAAGTTTTAAGTTTTAGGTATAGTTGAATAAAAGAACTTTTGTCTTAAAATTTTAGAATCTGCAAAGCTCAAATTGTGTGCCAAATATCAACTGGATTGGTTAACGAATAAATGCAATATGGCAAAAAAACAAAATAGAAATTGAACTTTGACGGCTTGTAACTCGAAAACGAATGACATTTTGAAAACAAATTATATGAAGCTCTAGCCTTATTTTGTCAAGTAGAATCACCCCTTAAGTTTCGTGATCAATTTTGTATCACCCTGTATAGTTACCCGACTTCATTTTTTGTATTATTTTTTTGAATTCGGTTTAATTTTTCTAATAAAGTGTTTATTTTTGCAATATCCCAATTATAAAAGTATATACTGAACATTTGATTTAGATAATAACTTTCCGCCGTCAATGCCCTTTTTCCTGAAGAACTTATCTTTTTCGACTTTAAAGATTTATATCAATCTATTAAGGGTCGGACCTTTCTTTTATGGCCCATGTATAAGTTGGATCTATGTGTATATCGGCACAGAGATTTGGGATATTATGAGGTAGGAAATGACTTGTTTACGGTTTCCGGGGCTTTTATATAAGCCTTTTTATATAAAAATATGGATATGTTTTTATACCAATTCGGGCAGTATGAAAATAATATTATTCGTCTATTGGGAAACTGGATGGAGGTGAGTAAAAAAATAAACAACTAAATTTTTTTTCTAACAAAAGTTTATTTGGATTTGAATAAAGCTGAATTATTAACAATCTAATCCTAATAAAATTGGGCTGTCTTTTATGTTATTATTAGATACAGCGTCTCTCTAAAAGTTGCGTATACACTGTTACTACAAATTCCTGAGGTTAAAATATGACGATTTAACCTAACTTACCTTTGTCAAACAGTGGAGATATAGAGTGTCAACAGTCCAATCTAGTTTTAGCTTTTTATAAATAAATTTGTCAATAGTAGGGGTATTGTTGCAATATTTAGCTCTAGGGGTTTTATAAGGTAAATAATTATAACATGTTCTCAATTTTATTTTAACTTTTAGAGGGTTGCTTGGGTTGGGATGGCTTTGCTGCTAGGCAATCGCCAGTTTTAGAGGGTTTCACCTGCCTTTTTCTTACACAAATTAAAATCAAACTCACTTTTCTGAGCCACACTCTTATAAATTGTAAGATAAAAATGTATATTGTTTAATATCTTTAACCTAAAAAACGTGGATCAAAGCTAATTTACTCAGCTGTTTTTGAGGTATTTTGTTTCCAGGGCTAATTTATCAAAATAAGATGCTGATGTTTATATTTGTAAGTTATTTATTCACCAGATTTGGCTTCACGGTAAAAAAGTGGGTAAAACGCACATGCCTATTATGTTAAGTAAGAATTTTCCTTTTAACCTGTCTCATAATAATATATCATGCCTTCCCGGCAGCGCACTGAACAGAGTTTTTGATCTTAAACCTAGTTTAATACCCATATTATAAAAGACATTTTTTGGTAGTAGTTATTATAAATAATGTCTAGAAGGTGGAGTGAAATACAAAAACTGCATGTTTTAGTGCTGGGACAACGTTGACGAAACAGGGGAGAAGATGGGTTAAACATCTAATAACCCGACACCCACGATACTTCGTCTTTGTAGTCTGTCACAAAAATAAAAAGATGTAGCTTAAATTTATTTTATTTACGATCCATGTGCGATATACAGGTGATTCAAATGATCACCAAACTTAGGAGTGATTCTACTTGACAAAATAAGGGTAGAGCTTCATATATATTTTTTTCAAAATGTCATTTGTTTTCGAGTTACAAGCCGTCAAAGTTCAATTTTTATTTTGGTTTTTCGCCATATTGCATTTATTTTTCAACCAATCCAGTTGATATTTGGCACACAAATCGAGCTTTGCAGATTTTAAAATTTTAAGACTAAAGTACTTTTTTAAATACCGCCAGAGGGCACTTTAAGATAAAACTTCATATAACATATGTCCTAAACGTCTAAGCTTTTGAACTACAGGATGTTAAAAATTAATAAAAAAGGTTTTTTTATATTTAACACACTGTAGTTCAAAGACTAAGACGTTTACGACATATGTTTATATAAAGTTTTTCTTATTTCCTGTTGTAGAATCGCCCCGTAAAGTTTGTCGGTTGAGTTACTGGACACCCTGTATGTATGTAGGTAATTTGATTAAAATTGTTGAAAACTTTGATGTCCATTGGTGCCTAAACGGTAAGGTTTTAGACTTTAATAAAGAGTACATTATTTTAAAGTTTTGATTGTCTATAAAATGGCGCCCCCAGATTTGCGATATCTGTCAAAATAAAAAATTATGATGTAAATAAATTTAAAGTTTTAGGTAAAGTGCCCTCTGGCGGTATTTAAAAAAAGTACTTTTGTCTTAAAATTTTAGAATCTGCAAAGCTCGATTTGTGTGCCGAATATTAACTGGATGGTTAAAAAATAAATGCAATATGGCGAAAAACCAAAATAAAAATTGAACTTTGACGGCTTCTAACTCGAAAAGAATGACATTTTGAAAAAAATTATATGAAGCTCTACCCTTATTTTGTCAAGTAGAATCACCTCCTTAAGTTTCGTGATCGATTTTTGAATCACCCTGTATAAATAAAAGTTTAAAAATTTGTCAACTTGACATCTTGCCTGATATTTTAGACATCTCTATGACACCTGCACAGGCGTAATTATTTGTCATTTTTTTTTTTTTTGTTAGGTTGACATAAATGTTTGTTTAAAAACAAACCAAAGAGAAATTAAAAAACATACTGATAAATAAAATGGTATACAAACGTTATTGTACAGTTTCATTCCTGTCTTGAGAAATGGTTTACCTCGGCTCTACGCTCCTTGGTAAACCATTCATCTCTCGATAGTGATGGAACACTTTTCACCTCGGTAATGTTCTATTATTTACAACCATGTATGTTATGTGGACATTTCCGACTTTTTAAGAATCTAAAGTGTCACTTTTTTTCTTTCATCTTACGGAAGAAAAGTCAAGTTTCCTTTCTTGGGCCGAAATTAAAATAAGATAAAAGTCCCTTAGAAACCGTAACAAATATTCAAAAATTTCTGAACTTGACATCCTGTTTGATATTTTAGAGATCTGTATAAAGCGGCGCTCACACGATTAGTAATACTTTCTATTTCTATTTTTTTTCTTGGTTTTGGTCCCTTCAGGTCCAATCCACCACTCTCCCTCCTTCCGGACTATGCTTTCCAGGGCTTTGTCGGCGGAAAATATGGATAATCGAGCTCGTAGCTCCCAGAAATTCAAAAAGACAACAAATACAATTCAACAATCGATGCAATGCATAAATTGTCGGCTGTCAAACCAAGATCTGCTACTGGTGTTACGTATAACCTTCACTTTCACTACTGACAGTTCCCATGGCACGCCCATCTATTTCCCGCCATTTGAGAAATACCCCGTGTTCACCACCAAACAGGATATACCATCAGCTTATAGGAATCTTCGCTCACAGCGCTTAGTTACAGAAGAAAGATGCCGTCAATTTAGCGTGAATCTTTCCTTATCCCCGAAGGTAAAAACGTTCGTACGACACCTCTAGCCGCCACTGCAGAAAGAACTTTACGCACGTCCGCACTGTCCGGAGGTCAAACAAAGAGTCTAATAATACTGTCATTACTGCAAAATACTGACAGTAATATTGATCGTGTAAGGGTAAATACTGTTGACAGTCAGTATACTAATGGTAATTTCAACGTTTTAAAAGTATTGGGAGCGAAGTTATAATACCAATAAAATATTAGTCGTCCGAGGTCTTTACTGTTAATATTTTTCAGTTAAATAAATCACTGAACATTCGAAAACATTGAAGTTAATATTTTGGATCTGTTCTTTGAAAAACTCTTAATAAATTTACATGGGAATATTTTTTTCGCTTTGTAATCCAGTCTTTTACCCACCATTTATTTTTATTTTTCTTTATGGATAAACTTATTAAAAGAATGGCAACAAAAGACTTTTCTTTAATATTTATTTTCTGATTTGAAAATTAAAACAAATAAACCTTAAAAAATACTGACTCTGTTATACTGATACAAATATTAGTCGTGTTGTCTTTACCACTCAGAGCGAACATCGGCTTAAGCCACTGGCTGATCTGTTTCTTCTGGCATCCTGCACAAGGAATAAGAAGAAACCATATATGTATTGTAAATAGACATGTTATGTAAATTTATATTAATAAATAAAGCGAATTGTTGAGTTGAGTTGAGTTGAGTTGAGTTGAGTGTTTAGTCTGTTTCAAAATACTGATGAAATATTGTCAATATCTAATACTGACAGTAATATTGATCTTGTGAGGGTCACATAACACCTCCACCAGCGATATACAGGGTGATTCACGGTCGATGGTAGGTTAGACGTTTATGGAAAACGGAACGTAGAATTTTTCTGAAAATTTAGCATCGTACATATTCTAACCTGTTCTATCGATCTAAAATATTTTTCAGCATTGCGACGTTGCCGCTTCTATCAAAAAGTCCTATAAACTTTATTTTTTTAAATGGAACACCCCTATATTAACAAGTTTTTATATTCGCCTTTTAATTATAATAATTTTTTGTTAATATTGTCCTATACCTATCTCTATTGGTTTTCGAGATAAAAAATAATTTGTGTTAAATGTGGTCCAAAACATGGCCCTTATTAAACTTAAGTAAATTGGTACTCTCAATTCATAAAAAGTTGATGTTTTGGTGGTAGTTTAGACAGACACAATGTATTTAATTTACACTGAGAAATCGACTCCATATCATACAGGGCGTTCTGAAATTAGTATTATTTCCGTTATTCTTAAAAAGGTCAAAGATCATTTTTTCAAATGAAACCCCTGTATATTACTCAATAAAATAAAAGATGAGAAAGAACGCTTTAAGATGACATATCATGTTCCTATACCTAAATCATAAAGTTTCCTTAATAAAGCCGGTTTTTGTAAAAAAATATTTTTTAAATAATTTAATTTTACAAAAACAAAGAAAAATTTATAAACATTAAAATAGAATACACACCTTGGTGAAAGTTTCATTACTTATTCGAAAAATGGACTTCGACGTTACGCGCCTCCTTAATTTTTTTGGTATACATTTCAGGTACAGTTTGGCATATTCCGTCACTGTTTTCAAGGCAAAGCCACCTCTTAATAAATTCCCTTACAAGTTCCGAAATAACTAATCGACTATTTCACAGGGGCGTTAACCCCTTTCCCTCTATAATTTTATTCCCCAAAGTGAGTGCCGAAAGCTGCCATCAGACAGGTAATATATTCACCGTCGGGACGCTACATGTTGATTTACAAAATTACATTACTCTTACTCTCTTACAGGGGCTCTTAGACAGGCACGGTCCTTAGACGAATAATTTAACTACGATAACATAATAATTTCGAATTGGAGATAGATACGGAGTTAACCTGTTAAAATGGAAACCATACATTTAAAAAATGGAATTAACAAAATATTGTTAGATTACGAACTATACAAATACAAAATGTTCAAAATTAAAACATTGTACCAGTAATTACATGTAAATATTACAAAATTGTGATAGAATAAATAACTGAAATTTAAGCCTTTAGAAGAAAGCTTTGCGTTTGTTTTTATAGTCATCTTTTTTCTACGTATATTGTTTTCTGTTAAATGAAAAAGAGGTTAAATTTTAAAATAGAAGAATTTTAATTCTTTATTTGCATCATTAAATTTATAATAACGTATGTCCTCTAAAGTTTTGGCACACAATATTTATCGGTTTTTTTTTTTAATGAAGAAATTTATTTAAACACTAACTAGTTATCATAAATTACAACTCAATACTCAACCAAACTATACTATCGAATTATGTGAGGGCTCATTCTGCTCTACCAGACGCAAATTTCTTCGAATGTCTCTCATGAGGTCCTGACGGAATTCAGTTCAATGTCTCTTAATTTCTCGTAAATTCGCCGTCTTAATTGTTCCTCATCTTGTGCTTCCCAGCCTCCATGATAAACCTTTCTAGACAGTATATCTAAAATCCTCTATCTGGCGAGCCTGCGGCAAGCTTTGGAGGATTATCGTTTTTGGGAACAAAAGGTATGTGGTGTTGTCGAAGCCAGTTTTGGGTATCTCTTGAGTAATGGCATGATGCTAGGTCTGGCCAAAAATATTGATATCGTCATTAGCATGATGTTCGCAGACAAACTGGCTAATTTGGAAAGGCAGTTATCAATATAGCTCTGACTATTCAAAGCTTCACCCTCACCCTTCCCACAAAGGTCGTATACACCCCTGTTAGAAATTGCACCAGGACAAGGATTTTATCTGCAAATTTCGCTTTATGTTTGTATCTAACATTGTCAGGGCATTCTTACGTTGTCCGTATAAAATCCATCGTTTCCCTTCATTTCCAGAATTACTCAAAGTGAAATACTTTTGTCATCTAAAATAATGATTTTTTCATTGGAAAATGTACCTGCCTCAGTTGACGACAACATCTTGGTATACGAAGAAGGTGCGCTTGAGAGCATTTGGGGCACTTGTGTCTCTTTTGATATTTAAGACCATTCCTCCTCAATTCCAATGATATCGTACTTTAGAAGATCTGTATTGCCTAGCCAGTCTCCTCGTTGACATTCCAATCTGGTTTTTGCTCTTCTCACCAATCTCTCTGACCTCTGTTGCGGTAAATGCACGTGGTCTTCCACTTTTGGGAGATTCAGACATGGTTTTCCTGCTCGCACTCCGCTATTGTTCTATAAATGGTTCTGCGTGAAATGTTTCTATTCTGGAATATTCGACAGATTTCAGCTTTGGGTATCCGCCCAACTAACTTGTAGATACTTTTTTCTTATTTCTAATTTATACGACATCTTAAAGCAAAAACTTCAAAATAAATAAATCTCATCTGACAGGAAATAAAGTAAATAAACTTTTGTTTTCAAAGGCAACTTGATATTATTTTGTTTTTGTTAAAATTAAAGACAATGAGTTTTGTGCCAAAACTTTTAGAACATACGTTATTAATGATTTTAATCTATTGCAATTTAAGTCAATTAAATAGAAAAAGGTAAATTTGGATTGTTTAAAGTAAATTATGATTACTTTTTTATGGCCTACTTTTTACCCAATTACAATAATAAAATGGACTTGATAATAGGAACACTTTTAAAACCTTTTTTAAGGTTTTTTTTTAACGAGTCTACCACAAATATTCATACCACCATATATGAAAGCGGCGCTTAAACTCAGCGTGTCAATGTCAAATGTTTCGGGTGTAAGACTAGGCAAACGTGTCACTTTTTGTCGGACACAATAACCGCAATCCTAAACAGCACAAACTTTCCACTGGGCAATCCCCCATATAAGTAGAGCATGGGTCTCAGCGATGCTTTATGTCCGCTCCACAGCTTAACCATTGTTTGGTAGTGTAGCCCAGCTCTGCAGCAAGGTCATGAAATAGTGTGGACGCATACTTTACTTATATGGGGGATTGTTTAATGGAAAGTTTGTGCTGTTTGGGATGTTTTACATGCAATTTTTAAACATTGTTACAAGAATCGAAAGTGTTACAGTCACGAAACCATAAGGCCCATTGTTATGTTTTTGGTGTAGATAATATATTTATCGTCGGGATGCTACATGTTGATTTACAAAATTACATTACTCTTACTCTTCTAAGAGGAGCTCTTAAACTGGCACGGTCCTAAGACGAATTTAACCACGATAACATAATTATTTCGAATTGGCTATAAATACGGGGTTAACCTTTTGAAATGGAAACTATGCGTTTAAAAAATGGGAATCACAAAATATTGTTAAATTCCGAAGTATAAAAATACAAAATGGGTGGATCATAACATTAAAAATGGTGTAAAGTTGGCTGCGCTACCGCGCTACTACATGTAAATCATGAAATGATAAGTTGTGATATAATAAATAAGCCAAATTAAAAGCTGGCGTTTGTTTTCATGTCATCTCTTTCTTATCTGCATACTTAAAAAAATGTGTTTTTTGTTAAATGAAAATTAATGTGTTACTAAAACCCGAGCACAAAGTCAAACAGAATAAATAAAATAACTTTTAAAGCAGGATAATTTTTACCCTTATTTGCGTTGTTAAATTAATAATATAAATGGTTTTATTACATTGCAGTTAATAAAACTAAAAAAATTAAATTTGGATTGTTAAAAGTAAACCATGGTTACTTTTTTCATAACCTAGTTTCTACACAATAACAATAATAAATGACAGAATAGGCAGTATCTTAGTAATAGCTTAAAGGGACTACAAAGTGTGATACATTTTTAAAATTTAGTTAAAACAAATTAAAATAATAAATAAATTAAATTTATAGCCATTAAAATTTGAAATAATTTTAGGACAAATAAAGACGTAAATCCAAAAAATGGTAAATATAATGTCCATTTTATCTACGACACTAAACTTGAGCTAATATGATAAATTAAAAATTTAACATTTTTTTTTACATTTTGAAAGCCATATTTTCTAAACTATAAGAAGAAGACATATCAAATAGGATATATATTATAGGGCCTATTAAATTATTCAATTAATGGTGATGCACTATATAGGGTGTGTCATCTAAAAGTTCCAGTTAACTATCAAAATCCTAAGGATGTCCATATTTCCGAAATTATTAACAATTGGATATATCATATGTGGACTTTTTCACGGATGTGGTCTTTTTTAAAGCTCTTTAATAGATCTTTTAAATGGTTATATAATATACAGGGTGTTTATTTATAAAAAAAAACATTTTTTGCACTCAATTAAAAACGTATTGTTCAATTGATTTTCTGTTGACACGGCGCTAATCAGCAATAAAATTGCTTTTACATCTCCAATTTAACCGACATGGTATCTCCAATAATAAAGAAGTTAGCAATAGTGCCGACTTAAGTTTGATCACCCTGTATATTTATAAGTACATACTTATACTATTTAAAAAATATGGTATTTGAAATAAATTTTTAACTTAAAATTTAAAAATTTCCCACGACTTTAAATATAAACTTCGACAAATAAAATAGTACTGTCATATAGAATAAAAATAAAATTGACAATATATAGGGCTGCTTAAAATTTGAAAATTTATTTATTTTTTAATTATTCCTAGCCTTGAGGTTTCTTAGGTTTTCTTTAAATACTATACTTAATAGAAAACAGGTTTTATCTGTATTTTATGCTTTATTTGTTTTCTGGGAGATTAAATTTAAACAAAATGTTATTTGGCTTTTCTCCAGAATAAAATAAAAGTTTATTTAACATTTTAAGGAAATTAAAACTTTTATACATTATGAAGAACTATTCTGCTCTTACACAATATAATACAGGTTATGATTACTTTAAAAGAGATAAAATATTGAAATATTTAATAGTAAGTTACAACACAAAGGTTTTTTGTTTATAGATTAAAACCTTTGTATTGTAAGTAACTTATTATTAAATATTTAATTATTTTATCTCTCTTAAAGTAATCATAACTTGTATTCTATTGTGTAAGGGCAGAATAGTTCTTCATAATGTTTTAAAGTTTTAATTTTCTTAAAATGTTAAATAAACTTTTTAATTTTATTCTGGAGAAAAGCCAAATAATATTTTGTTTAAGTTTTTATCTGGTAAACAGATGGGTGAAAATCGCTTTCTATTCGGATCTTGGACTATACAATTTGGGCCACTCTTAATATAATTTAGCAGCAAAAAAATATAGTTAATTTAGGATTTTAGCTTTTTGATCGATCCACTGTATTTTAACAAAAATTACGAACATTAGACAGTTTAGCTTGTACGCCTTCATCGTGTAATTAAGTAAATAAATACCTTTACTTGACTCCCCTTTTAAGATAAAGTTAAATTATCTAAACTACAAAATGTAATTTGCTTCCGAAAGGGGGAAACTTTATAGCGATTTCGTAAAGGAATTATCTGTTATTTTATTCCTTTCTTGGGGGCACTTTTTGTCTTTCACGTTTTAGCCTTGAATTCTACCTGCGTTACTGCGTAAACCTTTATGTACGTGCAGTAGCGTAGTATCATGCTTTTATGAATAACATAAGAAACTGATGGAAAAATAGATGCATGCGTAAAGATGGGTCCACATTTAATTCATTCTGAAAGCGATGCCGACAGTAGGACAGAGGCGAAATAAGAGAATGTTTTTTAAGTACGTGATACGTGTTTTAGCAATGTTTATTTTACATTATTTATCTAAAAATATGTTATCAGGTTCTGTCCGATGCTATGTGCATTCAAAAAGGTTTGTTTTCTTTATTATTTATTGTGTTCTTTGCGGTATTGCTTTCAAATTAAATTAAATGTGGACCCATCTATACCTGAGAACAATAATGTTTAGAAACGTCAGGAATAAAATTTTAATTTTTAATAGGGAAATAGTAACTAATGTTTTTTCTACTGAAAACATCTAATAAGAAATGTAAATTATGCTATCTAGTTAAATTAAGAAATAAGAGTGTATTAAGTTTTAAACAGAATGTTTGTTTGAAGCCATTCTTACAAGTATACCTTTTTGTGTTGGGAGCATAGGGGAGTTTACTGGTTTACCTTAATGGTATATATAGAATAACACAAAAATTCTGGGACTTTTTAGAGAACTTTTAATAGTGTTCCTATTACCATCCAGTTAAAACATAAAAATAATTATTGGATCTTAACAGCCCATTTACAAAAATCTCTAGATATTAAGATTTATTAAAGTATTCAGAACGTATTAAAAGTTTTTGAAATAAATAATTAAAAAAAAATTAACTTTCACATGGTGTTTCTTCCATATTATCAACTTTTGTGTATGGTATGTTTGGTTAAATAAGTGTACCACTAATTGCGGACACTCCGTAAAGGAAGAAAAAATTTATAAAAATATCTTGTTGTTGTGACAGAAAAACATTTTATCTCTGTTTACAGGTACTAAAATGTGATTTTTCATAAAATTACCTTTATTCGGATGTACATGCGCGTAAGTAAAGGTAGATATCTAATTTTAGAATATTTTATTATACAAGTTCTAAATTTTTAACTTAAATACGTAAAATCACAAAATTACATGAAAAAATATTTATTAAATACTTTAAAGGTTTTCATTTTTAGACTAATTGTCGTTTCACATACAACAGACGACTAGTTTAAAACTTTAAATTTTACATAATTAATTTTCTACCTAATATACACACCCCGCCAAAATTATAGCATATGCTCAATTTTCTCTATAAGCTTCAATACAAAAATACTTTATGAATTGCCAAATCTCTTTTAATAATTAGGTTATGAAGACAAATTAAAAAATAAAATGTTAAGGAAAGGTGAAGGTATAACTTTGGCGTAACTGGTGATTAGAAGTTTTTGGCAAAAATGAATACTTTTTAATCGCCCTGTGTGATGTGCTTTTGAAAGGCAGTAATCCTAAATGCGAATAAATTATATCCTTACTTATTTCTGATATTTTATCACAAAATTAATTACTCTCTTTTAACAGCACATCATACAGAGAGATTAAAAATTATTTATTTTTTAAAATCACCCTGTAAGATGTATTGTTAACAGAAAATAACAACAGTTACGCCAAAGTTATAGCTTTACCTTTCTTTAACATTTCCTTTTTTTAATTGTTTTAAGAACCTAATTATTAAAAGAGATATGCCATTTAAATTAAAGTATTTTCGTATTAAAGCTTATGGAAAAAATCGAGCAGTGCGATGATTTTGTCGGAGTGTGTATTATAAAAATATGTGTTTTTAACATTAAATCGTCCTTTTTTTCGTCACAGAAAAAGAGTGTATTATACAGGAAAAAAAAAAATTTTAGCTTTTGTTGTTTATTGTCTCCCTTTGGTTCGCGTCGGGAGACAACACAATTTCTAGATAAAGTCTAGGACTCTTTTCCCTTGTATAATAAATAACTATTTTAAGGCACTTAGAAGTCAAACAATAAAATAAGAACTGATTTGTTGACTTTAAAAATTTAAAATCCAATTTAGCTCACACAACAGCCTTATCAAATCGAATCGAATTAAACCAATAATTCTCAAAAACAATGCCTGAACTATCCGATAATTAGAAAAATCACCGCTTTAATAGCTTCCACAGAAATGTTATTAGCTTTGTGAGCAATATTGTCTGAAATTTAATGTCAACAGCAATTTGTTCTGATAGCTTTCGTGCTCTGAAATCGTTTTAAAGTTTACACTGGCCGAACGCAACCGGAAATATTATTAACCACCGAGTCACATAAGTTTTTGTACTGGTTCTAAAAGTTAAGACATCGCTAAGAAACAATAATATTTAATTATTTTTTAAGTTAATAAAACTGAATAATTAATTAATAAACAATATTTAATAATATACAGGATGTCTTACTTGAAAGTGGGCTTGGAAAAATTAATTACCTACTAACCAGAACATTATAAGAACAGTGGTAGGCATACGACTAAATAGCTATTTATGTATCAAGGGCGTTACTAGGACTATAATGCCCTGAAGGTGGAAATAGCCCGAGGGCCTCTGGCCCGAGGGCTAGATTTCGACCTGATGGGCATTATAGTCCAGTAAAGCCCGTGGTGCATACAATGCTTTATGTTTTACCCAAAAAGAGTTTTTCAATGACTAATTACATTATTTATTCGCAATATAAAAATAAGTTGCACCTGTACCTGTCAGTATACGTAAGTAGATAATGACTGGTGTTAAGTTTGACTTTGATGTTTCTATCAGTTAGTCAGTTGGCTTTTTTATTTAACGATTTCCTAAGAATGGAAGAAATTCCACAAAATATAAGAGAATAGGCCATAAAAGCGACCGAAAATCTTTTGCCAGTTAAATCAAGGCAACAGTATGATCGGGAGTATGGCATATTTGGTATTTGGAAAGATGCGAACGCAATTCTTCAAATAACCGAAACCGTTTTAATGGCATATTTTCAGGAACTGGTAAGTTATTGATTTTATTTTAATACATATGTTTGTATAAACTTGATCTTTATTGTGAGAGAAATAAAATTGGATAAGCAGTAAAATTTCCATATTAGCGCATTAGGCATTATTAGCGGGCATTATCATAATGCCCGCTTATAATGCCCTAGGTGTGATAGCAGGTATTATTGCTACCATAACATATTCCGTTTCTAAGGTATTACAGATCAATAATAGATGGGTAAAACATAAATATTTTTAAAGTTCCAGCACTTCCGGCACATCTGTATATAATATAATTGTTCACATTCTGCGTAAAATTTGTAACATATTTTAGGCATAATACATAATGCATTCGAAACATATTTTAGGCATAATAAATAACTTTAACTGTTTTTAGCCTATTTTCAATTTTATGTCAAAAATTACATTTCACAGGCCCATACATATCCAACATTTTTGTCTAGACAAAGGCTTATATTTAGAATTAAGGTTGCGTTTCTCGTAGAGATACGACTTCTTAAGTGAACTGTACTTATTGATATAATTAACAAATACAGGACGGTCAAAAATAAAGGGAAAAAGTTGCATCGAAGAAACCTTTAAAGTCAAAGACAAATTATAATTTTTTTATTCTTAAAATGCTAATATAAGTATGGCTTTTAACTTTGTGTTCTGGTTGGACATTAGTTTTATCCACATCCATTTGTTAAAAAACAAAATAATAAAAATGGCGATTATTATAACATTTTTAAACGTTACTTTCTCGGAAATTAGTCAAGATCATCCCTATACGGTCCAACTGGACAGGCCCTAAACTTCCCACTTTGTTCGTTCTTTTATCCCTAAAGTTTCTAGATTGTGGAACCTGCTGCCCGCGGAGGTCTTTTCTCTCCCCCTAAATCTTCAAGTATTTAAGTTTTGTGTCAACAAACTCCCTCTTACCTCGCTTAAGACACCCACGGTACATTAGTATTTAGGCTTTTAGCCTTCGTGGTTTGTCCAAAGATAAAAAAAAGATAGGTATCGCAATCCCAGTTAATTAAAAATCTTAAATGGCAACACCCCTTATGTAGCACCTCTCCGAAACCACCACCGCACTAATTATGGTAGAACCAGTTTTAGTGACCGCTTGGTTCAAAATTTTAATGTTAATTTTAGCGAGGTTGATATTTTTGTATTTGGTCTTGATAGTTTTAAAAACGTGTAAATCTTTTGCACTAAATCGTACTGCTTCATGTGTGTTTTTTATTATTCTGATTGTTATTTTATGTGACCTATGTATATATATATATATATATATATATATATATATATATATATATATATATATATTATTGTTATCTACTGTAGTTTATACTATTAAGCACTATTTGGAGTTTTTACTCTGTAATGTGTAATTTAAATAAATAAATAAATAAATAGATAAAGTCCTCATTTCTTTTTATAAATGAAATACATCCGTTGAAACACTATGCAATTCTCCTCTATACTTTATTTGATTTGCAAACAAGTGACTGTCATACGACGATACATTATCTCTTCAATATTTCCCTCTGTTTCTTTTATCGCACCTTTGCATCGTATTCCTTTCACGCTGAATTCTAAAAAATGGATCAGTGAAAAGAAAAATACTTGACAGAAACATCCATTAAATATTTGCCACGTTTTAAAAATATATTCTTTATTTTTTAGTTTATTTTCTATTTTTTATTATGAAAAATAAGATTTTGTTTTTGATGTCGAAACAAAGGAATGTATTAATATTATTCTGTAACATCGTTATGATAATGTAAATCTAGATAATAATATAATTCATATAGTAATGTTCATACAACATCCGAAAGTGTTCAAAGACTTCGTGAGGTCTGAAATTTTAATGGGACAGTTTTTTGGCCCCTAAAATAATGTAATTTTTTACGAATGTTAAAAAGAGCGGTTTTTCCACCGTTATCATAAAGATAAAGTACTCCAATTTAGCACACTACATAAAGTGCTAAAAAGTAACTTTTTTAAACAGTTTGACGCTATTTTTTACACTTTTCATTAGTGTTTTGTTTTATTGCCTGCCAAAATGTATTTTAATAAAAACATATGCAATGTACCAGTAAAGACATCAACTAAACCAAAAGATTAAATTACCACATTTCACCAATATTTTGTTTTTTACTTGCACGCAAAAAGTTCCCTTTTAGGCTTTCATTTTAGTTTTAGAAACCGTCACTTTTCCACAATATTTCGGAAAAGTACAAAAACATCGAACATATTATCGAGTCGCAATAAAAGATTTTCATTAACTTCATATTTATAAGAAAATGATGCCTTGGTCAAACCAAGTTAAGAGGTCAAAGAAACACCTTCCGCAGACACGTGTTGTAAAAAAATTGTGTTCCTAACACGTGGCGAAATTGTCTTTTCCGCACTTGACTGCTTAATTGAACTCGGCTGCGCGTCGTTCGGTCAACTGCAGTTTCGTGCGGAAGAGTGGCACTTTCAGCACTAGTTAGGAAATATACTATTACTCTATGTGACAATAAATTTAAGATTTGGCAGTTTACAGCTAAATTTAATAGAAATTATCAATAGTAAATAACTAAGGTATACTGTTTAGGTAAAATTTCTCGAAAAAGAAAGTAAACACAATTTTAAATTTAAAAACATAAGTGCATAGTTATAAAGAAAATATGTCTCCAAAAAATAGAAGCTATAATTTATTATTGCAATATAATAGTAGGGGAGCCCTAGATGCTGAATTTGTAGTTACACGAGCGTCATAGAGACCTATTGGGTTGACAAGCTTAGATGATAAGAAAAAATTATATAATATGTATACCTTTTCATTGGAGCGTTAAGCGGCTATGGACTTTAAGTATGTCAAAAAATATTTTTAATATTTTGGCTTGTAGAAATTGTCCAACTCGCATTGAATTTTATATTTTTCGTTATCCTTGAATTTATTTCTTCAAAATAATAAAAATAACCACGCTCGAGCATGTCAGAATGACGTTTTTTTTGTACAACTTTGTAGCCCTTCGCTTTCTTTACGTAACTCTTAAATTGTCAGAATGGAATATACACTCTTTAGCATGGAATTAACTCACCCTTCTTAATCTGACGCGCACGACAATTTATGTGGGATATATTTTTGTTTTTACGATCGCCCCTGTATACGGGGCTCATATTTGACGGAGGTATTTAATCGGGTACAAGATATCCTCTGGTATATTTTTCTGACGCGCTGTAGTAACTTTAGAAATCCCTCTTGGGCTCCCCTACCATAATGGCCGTGTTAAAAAAATATGATACTCCCTGAGCCAGTAACAAAATGGACTTCAGGATAAGAACCCTTTAAAACCTTTTGACGAGTATACCACGAATATTCATACTGCAAGTCTCGCGTTAATCCGGCCTGTCAATGTCAAAAGTTTCCGGTGTCGGACTGGGCAAACGCGTCACTTTTTAGTCAGATTAGTTAACCTCAATGTTTTACATGCAATTTTTAAACATTGTGCCAAAAATCGTAAGTGTAACAGTTCCAAAACCATAAGGCCCATTGACATGTTTTGAGTATCGGATTGGGCGGGTTTCGTAGCTGTAACCCTTACGATTTTCGAAACATTTGACATTAACAGGTTGGGTTAAAGCGCCACTTCCATATATGACGGTATAAATATTTGTGGTATACTTGTCAAAAGAAACCCCCCACCCCAAAAGAGGTTTTAAAGATGGTATTATCATGAAGTCCGTTTCATTACTGTCGCAGGGACTATGACGTAGTAAAAATATCACATTGAAATTTAAAAAAAACTATAGCGACGTTTAAAAATAGAAAGAAAAATCATTTCTCTTTTAACATGTACACATTTCAGATTTGTCTACTTTATTTTTGCCTGGCATACGACAAAACTCTTGTTAATTAATGGTAGTTATTTGGGTACACGCCAAAAATTAAATTAAAAGTACCTACCAAAAACAAATAAAAAGAGAACCAAAAGTCGACGTTTTGGTGGCAAGTGTGCCACCGTTGTCAAGAAAAATTAAATAAATATAAAAAATTTAAAAATTACCTAATATTTAGGTCCAAAATTTAAAATTTTTTCGACATTAAATGTCAAATATGTTTGTTTGGTTATAGTGTCATAGTGACATACATAACTGGTTGCTGGTGTATTTATTATTTATATATAATACAAAAAAGGTGATGATTAAGTTAATTTTTAGTCTTCCTAAAAATACTTCAGTATTAAGCAAAGGCAACCAAATGTTATTTAAATTAACTGAAATTAGTGCTACACAATTACCTTTATTTAATAATATACAGGGTGTACCAACTCTATTTATACAGCAAATTACTTCGCCTTTGTACAAGATTTAAAAATAAAGTTAAGATATAAAATGTTGTTAAATACACTTTTTTCCTGACAGTACTAGTTAATATACAAGGGGTCTCAAAAACATAATTTTCATTGTCAAGTTTGTTTTTAAACCCTATATATTTTAACAAATTTTAACTTTATAATAAATTGTGCATCAAAAATATATAACACACTATACGTCAATTATTGCAGGTTTATGTTATTATACTTATTAACGACTAAAAGTGAAGAAAAAATATGATATTTTGGCTCTAATTATGTTTAAATAACTCTGTCACTGTCAAAGTGACAAAACATATAATAACATGTAATTAATTACCTTACATTGTAAGAAGTACTAATAAGTAAGTCAGCCATTTCGTTTATTTTAGATACATACTTACTAACCTAACTTAAAAACCCGCCATAATTACCGCAATGTTGTTTTTGAATGCAATTCTGTAAACAGGTGTCCAAAATAAACTAAATTTCTGACATACCTTTTAGTAGCTCTTACATTGGAAGGTAATGAATTACTTGGTATAATATTATTTGTCACTCTGACAGTGACAGAATTATTTAAAAATAATTAAAACCACAACATAACTTTATTTCTTTTAATTGTTAATGACTATATCAATATACTGCTGATATCTCAACAACCAGTACTAATTGACGTATAGTGTGTTATATATTTTTAATGTAAAATTTCATACAGAGTCAAAAGTTGTTAAAATATATAGGGTGTTTCATTTAAAAAAATCTACTTGTTAATAAAAATCATGCTTTTGAGACACCTTGTATAATAACTATAAAGAGTGTATCCGAAAAACATTCTCTAATTCAAGTTTATTTTTGTATCTTGTACAGGAGCGAAGTTATTTGGTGTATAAATAGAGTTGGGACACCCTGTATACGCACTTTCTTTGATTTTGTGTTTTTTAAAACAAGTTTCCTGTGCTAAAATGCTCGAAGCATCCCAGTTTATTCTGCCACCGAGACGTCGACTTTTAGTTCACTTTTTACTTGTTTTTTTATTGGGTTTTTGGTACTTTTAATTTTGTTTTGGTGTATACCCAAATAACAACCATCAATTAAATGAATCCGCCGAACCAATACAGAACATATCTTCAAAACTCTTGTTGTTTACACCCTTGTGAAATAAATCGTTTTTGGTGCCAAAAACTTTTTGACACAAATTGAAAAGTATACACCTAATCTAATATTATCTCCTCAATATTTTACTCCGACGTCGTATTCCTTTCAAGCTGAATCCTAAAAAATGGAAAACTTAAAGGGAAAAACTAAAACACTTGACAGGAACTTCCATTAAACATTTACTGAGTTTTTATTTCGAATATTATTCGGTTTCTTTTGGTTTATGTGTCATATAAATGTTGCGAAATTGAGTTTGGTATTTTTGGTCGATACGATCAGATAAATTTTGTATTAAAAAAAACATATATTACAAGAATTAAAAGCTTTTTCTGAACACAAAACACATTTTACAACGAAAAACGAGATGCATTTTTAGGTTTAGTAAAAAGGTTAGTATAGAACAACTAACATATTTTTTTTTTTTTATTTTACTAAAAACTGTAAAAACTATTTTTTTAGGCTTAATTTCAGAAAGAACACGGGTATTTAAACGTGTTAAAATTTGCATACTATTAGGATTTTTAACACTTGTTTAACATTAAAGGTTTGAAAAACAATTAAAAATCGTAGTTTCGAGATAAAAAAGTATTTTTTTAAATAAAATATCCTTCATGTCATTATTTAAAATAATTAATAACTTTTAATAAATTTGGAAATGTAATCCTACTCTGGAAAAACACCCCGTATATTTTATAATAAATAAAAAGACATTTTAAAGATCTTTAAAAATAATACCACATTTAATTTCTATACTTTTAATACTTTTGAAAATATGGCTATTAAAAAATTTATCAAAATTTTATTATATCTACTGCTCTAAGATGGGGTGGTGTTAAAATTTAAAAAAATGAAAAATTTTGAAAACACTTATTTAAGTAAAAGCTGTTATACTTAATAAAAACCCTATTTAAATAAGTATTTAACATTTTTGTTACATAATTGCTAATAAAAAATATAAAACCTAATTAAAAAAATCTCGCAATTCTTTTTTTATGGTTAAAAAATATGCAGTTAAGTAAATTTTATTTTTTCTATTAAACTAAACAGACCCGAAAAAAATTAGGAGACTTAAAAGCAGTACTTTTATTTTCTCATTCTAAAGAAAGTACAAAAATTTTGAACACATTTACACAGTCAGTGGCGTACCGTTTTTTTTGTTAGAAATATTCCTTAAGTTGCCTCTTGAGACCCAACTGGATTTATTAAATGTAATTAGGTTAGTAATACTGGTATCAAGTAACTTTTATTACTTACTAATTACCCCGTAAAGCCATTAATAATATTGCCAAATTAAAATAAAATTGAGTAAAGGTAGGTACCTAAGATATTTAAAAATATAGATTTTTTTTGACATTTTAACACTGTATTCCAAAAATTAAGACGTTTAGGACATATTATGTTCATAGAAAGTTTTTTCTTAAAATGAGTCCAAGACTTGTCCCCTTATATATAAGCATGTATTTATTTAAGGAAGTATAAGCAATAAACCTGGTGCCGTAGTTTAAATGGAAATTATATCTTCAATTTTTAGGGATTAGATGGCCATATTTCCAAAACTATAAAATACCGTTTTAATAAATTTTACTAGTTCACTACCAGACTCTTGAGGATGGTCATAATTTAAAACAATTAAAACTTGGATGTATTACATGAGACAGTATTGTTAAAAATTTTTAAACTAGGTATAGGTTCAAAATTAATGTTTTTTTTTTAATTGCAGGTATGGGTCTTAAATGGCATGTTACGATTTCAAGGTAAAGTACCTATATTAAAAAAAAATAAAATACAAGTATTTAAACAAATAAGCGCACAATAATAAATAGCAAGCTGACAATAAAATCGCTTTAAGTTAAAAATCTTTAAATATAAAATATTAAGTTAGAGCTCTGCCATTTTTTAATGTAAAAAAACAATGACGAACTTAAATTCTGCCTTCACAAGAGGTCAAATGGTTGTAGATAAAATTTTGTGCTTTAAAAAATATGGTTCACGAAAAGAAATCATTGGTTTTATACACAGGGTTCAAAATTTCTTCAAACACGATTAGTCTTTCAGAGTAAATTACCTTTTGGACATATTATTTAGAATAGCAAAATTTTATTTAACTTAAAAATTAGAAAACGGTTTGATCACAAGCGTTATCAGCTGGAAAATTGTCTTTAGTATAGATGGAGGGTGGGGAAATTGTTTGAATGGCAAATTATTTATTAATTTTTGGTTGTAATTTTAAGTTTTATTACACTTTTTTATTATAGAATTTAAAATAATTTACTTTTGAAACACCCACAAAATCAACATTCTTTCTCGTAAAACGTACTTTTTTACAAGGTAAATTTTTTATCAAGAATTACTTTTTGTCAAAAAGAAATTTTTAATCCATTCGTCCTCTTGTAAACCCCATCCGTGGACAGTCTGTATAAATTAGGATAATTTTGATGTTACAAAAAATATTTTTGGTTTTTTATCCAAACGTATGAAAAAAAAAAGAGAAAAGTTTAGAATTTCAAAATCAAATTATCAAAATACCAGTTTTATGTGGTGTAATTTTTTATTTTTCTTTAGAAATTTTCATATAATATATCACAATTTAATCGTTTAAACTACCCAAAAAATAGTTTGAGCAAGATTTTTTTGGAAAATAGTTAATAGTACAATAATTATTTAATAAAACCAAAACCGCAAAGCGGTCGAGGGTTATTTTTTAAATTATTGTCCATGAAACTATTTGCCAAGCCAATCTTGCAAAAAATATTTGGGTAGTTTATTTGAATTTAAATTTGTAGGTCGAGTGGTATACGGCTAGATTATTTCCTAAAAAAACTTACATTAAAGCTAACAATACAGAATTTTATTTATAATAAAACTTCACATTTTCTATAAATTTTAACAACCAGTTTGAATGACAGAAACTTATTCGCTGTTAAACAGCACATTTGGTTTATTCCCTTATATTATAAACAAAACATGTATTCCAAAAAATTTTGGGTTTTAATTGGTTTATTTCAATGAGAGATAATCGAAAAAAAAAGGGAAAAGGTTTTTTCTACTCGCGTGCGCAAAGTAGGTACTTTTCGCACTCATTTGCGTGCGCAAAGTTGAACTTTGCACATGGAAACTCTTCGCGCACTCATTTTTGTTTGTTATAAGTGCTGCTTTACGAAATAAAAAAAGGCTATAGAACACCAAGGCTCCAAGGAATCATTCAATTTTCTGTTTTTTTTTTTTTAGTTTTATAGTAAAACCAGTATTCAATGATTTCTTATTATCTTCATAATTAAAGGTGCTAATACCTACAAAATATAATCAAATTCAAGATTTGGAAAATAAAGGAAGCATTTGTCAATTTTGACTTTTATTTGCTGTTTGCTTTGACAACAAAAAATTACAAACATTTCAAGTCGTAAAGCATCCACATATCAAAAATTTGAAAAAAGTTAAGCATTTAGAATAAAAGAAAAACGTTTGGTTGATACTTTAAAAGCCGCAAGTCTGGCAAACTCGGAGCTTTTGTCCTCAAAGTCAAACGGAAAATATAAAAAAATGGTTTTTATTTGAAATTTGAGAGAAGTTATTTCTAGCATATTTTTTCTACCTAAATAAGGAGTTTAGTCCGAATATCTTATGGTCAAAATATAAAATTTGTATTTATGTTGAAGTAAAAAGTTTTATTACTTATGGTAATTTTATACTTTTCTAAGACACTCGTGGAAAAAGTATTTTTCCTACGACCACTTGTAAAAATAGCAAATAGCACACTGGTTTCATGCATAGAAAATGCGTTATATCACACTAGTGTTGCAAAGTACTTTACAACACTCGGGTGATATATATTAGGATGTCATTCTAAAAACTAAGTAACAGTAAAAAAGAATTTTTACTAACCTTAAACAGTAGAACCCAAATTAGCGAAAATCACAAAAATAGATATAATCACAAAAAAACAGCTTTCACTGACAGCTCGCTTAGTGGCACAGTGTTGTCAGGTAAGTAGATCAAATTAAATATCTCCTTCCTACCTCTGAGCACTCACTTTATAGAGGCAGCCTTGCCGCTTGACCGTTCGACCTAAAGCGCCAAAGAAAATACTCCTATAGATCAAATTCCTTTCTCTCTGTCTTCGTGTACTCAAACAACTAGTTAAATATTTTTTTAATCCCTTAATTAAACCTCAGGCTAATACACACTTTATGAATCCACTTTCTTTTATCCATTCTCATAAATAGAATCAGACCCTTCTGACGGTGCCAAATGCTTTCCATATTTTGCATGGTATAACTCAAAGTCGGTCTATATAAGGTCACGACATTCGGCCATATTGCTTTGACGTGTTATGACGTCACATCTCCCATTTTTCGGTCATGTTGTTCAGTGCCGGAGATATACAGTTTATTGTATTAGTAGAACAACCGTTTATACAACAGTTTTTAATTATTATTAGGTTGTAAATTCTTTTACTTTAAATAAAAAACATTTGGAATTACATCTTTTAACAAATAGCACTACCAAAACAATGCAAAATGAAATGCGCAAATTCCAGACGCCACTGGATTGATCATCAGCTTTGATTTTACCCAGTCTTGCCAACTTTTCTCCGTGGAGTGTCTTTCCTTATATAAACTATAAAATAAAATATAAAATATAAACTAACCTTGGGTATAACTGACGTTTAGTAGTCGTTTTTCTTACTTTTAGGACTTTAGGTTATGCATTTACAATTTTCATATTTTTTATTTTTTTCTCAAAAATATGATGAAAAAATGTAATTTTTACTTAATTTAACATGTGATGTTCAGTTTCATTAACTCGTTTTACCAATTTTACCCCACCCAGCACCCCTTTTCACTCCCCGGTCCCTTAACTATGTTTACTAATATTTTTTAAAAACGGAATAATTTGGATATACGCCTCTTACGTTTTATTTAGAAGAGTGTCTTAAATATGTAAGTATCAATAATTAAAAAAAAACCCTTAAAATATCAGAATTACCTAACCAAATCATACAATTTTTATTAAGTGAGGGCCTTTTTAAATTCCAAAATGACAAAAATTATATAATGCTTCTAGGTAGGTGATTTTCGATGTAAAAATATTGTCAAAACAGTATAATATAGCAGTGTTATAAAGTAAAAATCACCCTAGTGTTGCAAAGTTCTTAATTGTTTTTTATTTTTTTCTGTAAAGACAAACTTTAATTTTTTTTTTGTGAATAATTTGTGGTCCTAGGAAAAATAGTGTACCGTACTCATGTGAAAATTACTTTCTTACACTCGTGGGTTTTTCGCACTCAGTTAACGCCTCGTGCTACAATATTCCCACTCGTGTGAAATTAGTCATTTTCCACACTTGTAATGTAATATACTAATTCCTAACACTTACGCAAAGTCTCTCCCACACTTAAAGCTTATCCGAACTCCGCTAGGCGTCGTACGTCTAATTGCTTTTGCGTACGGGAAAGTATTACTTTGCGCGCTTGTTATAAAAATAACTATCTCAATTTTGTTTAATTAAAAAGGCGACAAATATGGCTATATGTAAATTTTATTCGATAACCCTGTATTTTTTAATTTGTGTGGAAAAACCCGTCTCAGTTAAAGTCCTAAAGTTATACAAATCTCTTAATTTCCTTTTTTACTTTGTCTCGTTGACATTCCAAATACAGATATACTGCTCGCCGATGAAGTAGCAACTTTACGAAATGAAGGTAACTTAGAATAATTGACAATTTACGCACCCTTACCTTCTAGACGAGGGAACAGACCCATTTTCAAATTGATTTTGTTCTTCTTCACCTTTTTGGAATATTAAACATTTCGGCAATCAGCGAAAAGGGATTTCAGATAAAATAGATGTTTTTCGTCTGTTGAAATCAATCGCAATTTAAAGATGGAATTGGTTAAAAACAGGATAATCTAAGGTATTTTTGGCTAAGTTTGAGGCAGGATACTTATTTAAATACGTTTAATATTATCCAGAGAAAAAGGTACAAAAGGTAAATGTAACAACAGGATTATTTTTAAGGTATACATTATGTTTTAAAACAAATAGGAAAAACTTTAAAGGGTGATTTCTTGTTTTAAATAGAGGGTAGTTTGTTGTATGAACGTGGGTAACACTCAACCATTACTGAAATAAGGAAAAATAAAAAATAACATTGATATATTTAATCCCACCAAAAACATGAATGTGAAAAAGATGAGCAAAGTTCAATACTAAAATTATGCTTGGCTGTGGGCTTCGCCAAAAAGAATGGAGATCCAAATGAGTGCCAAGTTCTATAAATCCAAATATATATGAGATCTTACAGTCGGTTAGATTTGACTTGGCCAGTTTTCATTACAACAGTCTTTTTATAAAGTTATTCACCTTATTTAAGTAATTTTTTATTTTCGTAAAAACTGTCCAAGTCACATCTAACCTACTTTAAGATCTCATACATATACTATATGAAGCAAGCAGTTTTGGTATATCGGCTGGTAATAGAATAAAAAAACAAGCACTATTAGTCACGCATGTTTACATGACGGTATTTAGTTAGATTGTATCTTTTCCTCACATTGCCTATGTGTTATGTTATTTAGCTCAACCGGTATTTAGATTTTGTACAAAACTTGGCACTCATTTAGATCTTCATTCCTTTTGCGGCGAAGCCTACAGCCAAGCATAGTTTTAGTATTGAACTTGACTCACCTTTTTAACATTTATGTGTTTGGGTGGGATATTATTATTATTTTGTTAAAGAAAACTAGGCAGGTATTTGGATTTAATATTTTTTCTTGCGTTTTCCTCCGCATAGTTTTCTTTTTTATGCTATTGTCTACATTTTCTTAAACGTTAGAAATAAAAGTGCGCATTGCCCAAGGGTTTAAACACTACTTCACACTACTTATCTTTCTAGCTCATCTTGACGTGGATTGGATTTTTGGTTTATATGTTAGTTAGTCAGTCAGTGGAAAATTGACGACTTTTATACCTTTATATCTTTATAACCGTTTAAGCTAGCTTTATGACATTTGGGTTTCTAGTTGTTCTTATAGATAAAAATAAACACACTTAGTTTCATGTGTTTACGTGCAGGCCCGACAAAGTGGGTTGAAGGCGGTACAAATTACCGGGGCCCAGCCTAAAAAATACGAATTTAAAAAGAAGGTGGATAAGTATTAATTACAAACCAGTTAACATCACGGACTTACTCACTTTCAAACCCCCCATAACATTCTTCTTAAGAACATGTGTTTTTTATTTAACTAAGCTAGATTTGTAAAATTATTTTACAATAAATTACAAAAAAGTACTTTGTAAAAATTTAAATCATTAACGTTGGTAATCTTTATTAAACATTGAAAAGGAGCTCTTAATAATAATTATTATTCCTTTTAACTTTTGTGTTAAAAAATCATCCATTTAACACAATAAAAACATTAAAAGCAAGTACAAGGGCCGCGCGGGATAAATGTTTTTTTTTTTTTTGTTTTTTCTTATCAACTTTTTTTTGGGTAATTCTGTATAAAGGGGGACCATACTAAAATTAATTTTGTAGTAGGTGAGGACTTTATTTTCGCTCTTCAATTTTGTCTCCAATATTAAGGGTGCCCATACTTTTACTTGTACCAGGGCCCGACATGGCTCTGGGCAGCCCTATTTACCTTAAATAGGTTTTTAGTTATAGAGGGATCAAAAGTGGTACCAAGTGGTTCGTGTAATATTACACGGCGCGGTTAAACTTGGCGTGCCCGCTGACGCGTGTCTAGGTCTTAAAAAACAATTTAAAAAAATAGCAGTGATACAGCAGGCAACTAATTTTTTTTTCGTCCCGATACGAAATAATTTACATTTTTTTGGTATTTAAAAACTCAATAAACGAAAAATTTCCAAATAAATCATGCTATTTAAACCTATTTTTTAAAAGATTTCTGTAAAGTTAGAAGTTATGACATGATTTACAAAAAGAACCTCCTTTCTAAACACCAAAAATAAAAGATACTTTTCAAATATGTTTGACATTTAATGTCAAAGATTTCAGAATATCCTAAAAAAGATAAAAAAAATTAAATTTTAAAACCTTAATAATAGTAAATTTTTATTTTTATTATTTTTATTCAACTTATCTTGACAACGGTGGCAGATTTGCACCAAAACGTCGATTTTTAATTATCTTTTACTTGTTTATTTTTTTTTGTTTTTTAGTACTTTTAATTTAACTTCGGCGTGTACCCAAATAAATACCATCCATTACCTCATATAGCGATTAAATTTAACTAAATTACCTGTTGTAAATAATATAATCCTTATTGACATTTATTAAAAAATAATTATAAGAAAATTGTAATAATTTGTAATTAAAAAAAAGTAAATACATTTACCTTATTTAAGAATGTGGCGAGCGTAGTGCAGCGGTAATGTACCAGCTTCTCACCGCAGCGATCCGGGTTCGAATCTTGGAACCGGACATTGGCATTCAATCGATCGTCATCTTACAGATGGCTTGGCAAACCAATGTGTAGTATTCTGCCTACCCTAGGTAGTAGTTATTTAGAAAAATAACGTCCGTGGTGGCGTCACCGCGTTGTCTAAAAGGTGCTGTGAAATGCAAAAATTGCATGATTCAGTGCTTGGATAACGTTGACGGAACAGCGTGGAAAAGGGGTTAAACATCTAATAACCCGAAATCCACGGTACTCTGGTAGTTAGGCATAAAGCCTTTGTTGAGTGTCAAACAGATTTAAAAAAAAAAAAAAAAATAACAAACCCAAATTTTTTATTAATGCTACTTTCTTGGACTATTGTCTTTAATTTTAAGTGATACACGACGTTTCTGATGGTGTCTATCTCCAACAGTTTTCAAGTGATAACTGATCATGTTGTGTATCAGGTAAAATAAAAGACAATGTAAGTATTGTTTACCCCTCCAAAATGCCTAAAGTTTTTTTTTACAACTAGATCAGTGTTCCCCATCGTTTTAGTTACTTTGACAAGTATTACCCAAAGTCGGTCTATATAAAGGTCACGACATTCGGCCATATTGCTTTGACGTGTTATGACCTCACATCTCCCATTTTTCGGCCATGTTGTTCAGTGCCGGAGATATACAGTTTATGGTATTAGTAGAACAACCGTTTATACAACAGTTTTTAATTCTTAATTATTAAGTTGTAAATTCTTTTACTTTAAATAAAAAACATTTGGAATTACATCTTTCAACAAATATCACTTTCAAAACAATGCAAAATGAAATGCGCAAATTCTAGACGCCACTGGATTGATCATCAGCTTTGATTTTATCCAGTCTTGCCAACTTTTCTCCGTGGAGTGCCCTTCCTTGCGTCCCCGACCTCGAACCGCCTAAAAGTTGAGGATATGTCGCAACCTTATAAATATAAACTAACCTTGGTATTACGTTAAAGAACTTGTCTTATTTTTTGCGAAATATCACTACAGAAAAAAATAACGGTAATTTTCTAGAAACCTGCGGCAACTCCGATTTTAACAAAATTTTGTATACGGGGGTTATTTGGTGCGCTGATCACGAATATGAAAGATTTTTTTGGCGGAAACCTTTCGTTCTCGAGATATTCATCATCAAAGTCAAATTTGAACTAAGCTTATTTTTACTATATTCCCCTTCTTTTTGCACACAATTCTTGATTTAAAGCTAAAGTGTCACACAATATTTGATTTTCACCATTTAAAACCCCGTTTTTCTACGTTTTTTACATTATTTTTGCATTAAATTGCGTTGCTTTTCTTTGATAATGCGGCAACCATACATACACATAGGACTTCATGGCACACTGAGATTAAAATAAGTAAAAGTATAACTATGCAATTTAATGCAAAAATAATGTAAAATACCTAAAAAAGGAGTTTTAAAAGATGAAAATCAAATATTGTGTGCCACTTTAGCTTTAAATCAAGAATTGTGTGCAAAAAGAAGGGGGAATATTGTAAAAATAGGATTAGTTTAAATTTCAAGTCTGATGGTGAGTATCTCAAGAACAAAACTTTTCCGCCAAAAAATTCTTTCAGATTCGTGATCAGCGCCCCAAAAACCCCGTAAAGTCTGGCGGTGGCGACGCCAAGGGGGCAGGGTGGCCCGGGCCACCACTGAAAAATGGCTGGCGACCCCTGTAAGGTAACACATAAGAAGAAAAGAAATTGGTAGTCGAAATTAGAAGTGCCGGGACACAAAACAACATAAGAAATTTTAAATTGAATATTTAGAATTGTAGAAATGAGTACCTTTTTTGCTTCCCAATAGGGAATGTAAGGCTTGTATTTTCGCCTTAAAATTTTTATGGCTCTAAAAAATTTGGCCACCCCTAAAAATGTTCGGCCACCCCTAAACCAAAAAGTGGTGTCGCCACTAAAGTCTGGCTTGTAATTCCCGTGAAATAGTCTTGTCGAAAAAACGTTTTTAGGCAAATATTTCTCTTGTTTTATTTAAATTTGGTGCTTTTTGGTAATTTTGCTCATAACAGTTAAAACCACTTTTCTAACGGCTCGTGGTATTGTTGTAAATGTCTTTCATGAAATTTTTAAACAAGAAACATTCATGCAATCAAAATGTTTTGCCAGCGATTGTTATAAATAAATGGGGAAGCCCAAGGTTTTAAAATTAGAATTATGTTTTAAATTCGCTAATAATTAATCTAATGTTGTAGTAAAAAACATCCCCCACACAAATCTCGGTGGTTTTTCTTACACTTTATCATTTTCTTCATACATAAAAGCAAGTTTTAAAACAAATTTTTGCCAGTTCCTTGGCTCTTTACAGCACCAGATGATTTATGCTGTTTTCCTTTTGTGCGTTTCATTTTTTATAAGCGTCACTTGTCAACCAAGATAGTTTTTAATGGCCTAGAAAAGAAAAGCATAATACATTTTTTAGGGGGAAAAGTCAAAAAGTTTTCTTTAGCGTTAAAAACTTATTTTTTATTCGCATTAAAATGATTAGGCTCAGTATACAAACAGCCCCGGACAGTTGAGTATTTTGTTTTTTAATATAGGTAACTAACGTACTAAGTTGTCAAGTGTGGCAAGAGTAGGTTCAATGCAGAATATTTGGCAGTTATTTTTATCGAGTCGTCTTTAAAAGTAACGATTTTAAGAGTAATTGGGACTGTTGCATAGTAGATTTTTTCTTGACCAATACATAAAGAAATAGATCACATGTGGATTTTGCCACAAAAGATCTACAGCAGATCTTCTTACCTTCGTACCACACTGCTGGAATAAGTCTCTTGAGTTTCTAGGTGAGTCCCAGATCATTGCTCTTGATATTTCCAAAGCTTTTGACCAGGTCTGGCATGCCGCAATTTCCTCCTATGGTCTTTTAAATAAACTCTGTACTTGGCTCTCTAGTTATCTATCTGATCGACGTATATCATCATAAAGTTATTGTAGCCTTCCATTCTTCAAGCTTTCACCAAGTAAATGCTGGAGTGCCTCAGGGTTCAGTTCTGGCAACAACATTGTCTCTTCTTTACATCAACGACCTTCTCTCGTCCACAACTAATTCCATTCATAGTTTCGCCGACGATAGTACCCTTCAGTCCAGTTTTCAGGTTCCTAAACCCATCACTAAACCTGATTTGGAAAACAAAGGCAGAGCGATGCAGATATCTCTTTCGCAGAATCTTAACTTAATTTTGGATTGGGGCGCAAAAATCCCGTCAGTCATCAAATACTCATCCTCTACTTATAAGCGGCCAAGTTTTACAGAGCAAATACACCTTTAATCTTGTGGGCGTCACATTTGAAAGTAACCTTAACTGGCATAAACACATTGTATCTATAGCCACGGCAGCTTCAAAAAAGCGTGCCCTCTCTTTCCCAGGATTTATCGCTTTTTATAGGTACTTCCATGGCTTCTGCTCTAAAAATTGTCTAGTATAGTTCCTCCACTCACGGTTCCCAACAGAGAAACTCATGGTGCCGCGCGTATGTATCCCTATACGCTCCAACTGGATAGGCCCTGAACTTTCCACTTTGTTCGTTCTTCTATCCCTAGAGTTTCTAGAATGTGGAACCTGCTGCCTGCGGAGGTCTTTCCTTCCCCCAAATCTTCAAGTATTTAAGTCCCATGTCAACAAACACCCTCTTACCTCCCTCAAGACACCCACGGTACGTTAGTATTTAGGCTTTTAGCCTTCGTGGTTTGTCCAAAGATTAAAAAAATCCAGGAACTTGAAGATAAGTTCTGTATTGGTTCGGCGGATTCAGTTAATAATTGATGGTAGTTATTTAGGTACACGCCAAAAATTAAATAAAAAACCAAAAAAATTAAAACGAGTAAATAAAAAACTAGAAAACGACGTTTTGGTGGCAAATCTGCCACCGTTGTCAAGATAAATTAAATAAAAAAAATTAAATTAACTATTATTTAGGTTTTAGATTTTGATCTTTTTAGCTTTTTATAGGAGATTCTGAAACCTTTGACATTAAATGTCAAATATATTTGTTTGGTTAGAGTGCCCATAATAACATAAATAACTGGTTGCTGGTGTATTTATTATTTATAGATAATACAAAAAAGGTGATAAGTTAGTTCATTTCTAGTTTTCTTGAAAATACTTCAGTATTAAGCAAAAGCAACCAGGTGGTATTTAAATTAACTTAAATTGACGCTACACAATTATCTTTATTTAATAATATATACGCACATACTTTTATTTTGCGTTTTTAAGAACAAGTTTCCTTTGATAAAATGCTCGAAGCATCCCAGTTTATTCTGTGATTGTTATCAAATGCGTGTTGGCAGATTTTTGATTTATTAAATACAATAAATCCAGGGAGATCCTTTAATTGGGTATTCTACCGTACTAAATTCTGTCCAAGTTGTAGATGCAAAATTTTTACCTGTAATCAACGCATATCGCTTAATATCGCGTTTTCTATACAGATAATTTTTTTTATTGCCTTTCAACAACTAGCTGTACAGAAAAATAGATATTACGCGTTGAACACTGTTTAAAATTTTGTATATGTAACTTGGACAGAAGATAGACCTCGCAGGTCGCAATAACTAAATAATTAACAACTTCTGTTGTCAGAAAAAAATTAAAATAAAAATAATTGTAAAATGTCAACATCCTGGCTATCAATGTCATACTTGACAGTACTAAATAAATGATTTAACAATTTGCCTTATAGTCTTTAACATACAGGGAGTCCAGTAACTTCGACAAACTTTAAGGGCTGATTGGATAAAACCTTGATATGAACGTATGTCCTAAACGTCCTTGTTTTTAAACTACGGGTTAAAAAAATAAAAAACAAAATGTTTTTATACCAATCCAGATATTTTCAAAAACTTTGGTAAACGCCTTAGGATATATATTTAAAAGAAGTGTTACGGCGCTGCATTTTTCTAGAATAAAAATATTTTTTAAAATTTCCGTTTAGTTTGAAACAAATTTGATTTCTTTACTTATTTATTTGATGTACGTTTTTCGCCTAAATAAATAAAAAGCATTTATCGACATTGTCATTTCTTATCGCTAATATCAAATTCTACAGTAAATAATCACTAACTAGATAGGGATAGACCATTTAATAATAATAATAATAGTTAGGCACGAAAATGTGAAAGTTTCTTATTCTTCGTACTAGTTACTAAAACTTTGTAATTTTAATTTTCTGACATTTCCTAAGATCCTTAGATTAGCTTGCCTTAGGTCATGGTCACCTGGATGCGATAAAGAATTCTCACAATCTGATCTAGAATCGTCTTAAAAATCAAAAAATTTTAAAATATTTTCGGAATATCCTCTCTGCATACCATTTATCTATACTGAATATCATTTTAATATTGAAGAAATGTATATTATGTTCTGTATTGGTTTGGCATATTTATTTATTGGATGGTTGTTTATTGGGTACACGCCAGTCGCCAATATACAAAAATTGGACCGCTTCGGTCCTGGTTCGGGGTATAGCGAGCTGACCCTGTTAAGCCCCATTGACCTCCATGAACTGGCCGGTCGCCTAGACAACGTAAAGAAAATTCAACAAAAGAAAACCAAAAATCAAAAATGGGCATATCCGTAGCATGTATGCCAACATATCAAGATAAAATTAAATTTTAATTTAAATTAAAAAGATAACGTATCTTTAAGTTTGAAATTTCAATTTTTTTTTTTTTTTTTTTGAAATCTTTTTACATAAAATATATGTCGAAAGTAACATCCGTGAACGGGTGTATTTATTATTTATAATACAAAAAATGTGACTAGTTGTTAGTTGATTTCAAGTTTTCCTAAAGATACTTCAGCATTAAACAAAGGTAACCCTGTGTTATTTGTCAATAGGTCTACCTCGCCATATCCTGGAACCAAGACCGCAACGGTCCCAATATTTGTTGACTGGCGTGTAATATACTTTCATCCAATTATTTTGATACACAAATTTTTGCATTTTAAAGTTTATAAAAATTTTGGTTAAATTAGTTTTTTTAAGTTGATTACACACTTAAGTTTGTCTGGAACAGCACAGTTATTTTATATAACTTATACTGCACAGTGGGGTCTTGGAAACCTCAAATGTTTTTCACGTTAAGTAAATATTATTTAGTGTTATTTTATGGTGTATGGGGTGTAAAACAATAAAAAAACAATTTCTTTTTTAAATATAAGTTTATTCAAAAAACATTTCTATAAAGTGACACAAAAGTTAAAAAAATGACAAATTTTCTTTATTGTATCTTCTCATGAAAATAAAAAAAGACCAATTTTTAAAAAATTATTTTGATTAAATAAAACTAATCTTTTAAAAGAACTTTTAAACTAAAATAAAACTAAAGTTTTGTAACAAAAGAACTAATTATAACTCTTAGTCAGTTACTTTAACTTTGGTTTTGACACTCACAACATAGTTGAGCTCGATGTTCTAAACAATATGGTTTGTGGCACATTGAACAAGCAAAACTCGTTTTTCGATCCTTTCCACATAGACAAAAGTGACATCTAACCTTTTTAGGCAAATTCACATCAAAATAATCTCTTTGAGGTACTTCGACTTTTAATATTTCGCTTATTTTTATACGTAAGTATTGATGTTTGCAAATTTGTAACTTTTAATCGTTCGCTTAGTTGCGGTTTTATTAATTCCATTGACAGTTCTTTTAGAAATGTTTTTCTATTGTTTTTTCTTTCTTCTTTCCACTGGGGATTTGCAAGTGAAAATAAAACCATTACATTTATTCCGCTAGCATCCAACATATTAAAAAACATTCTAAGTGGCCAGCGTCTGGTTTTACGAGAAGTTGTGTAAGAGTGACACATCTGATCAAATGTGTCTGTGCCACCCTTTGTTTCGTTGTAAGAAGTATAAGGTTGGGCTTTCCAGTTATAGCATTAAGTGATGAATCAGGATGCAAAGTTGACAAAACTAGTACCACCTTATTTTCCTTTGGAGAATATGAAACTAGGGTTTAATTTCTATCGAAAGCAAATAAAGATGTACCCACCTCTTTTTTTGTGTAAACTTTGGAGGTTTTTCTCTTTTATTTTTTCGCAACGTTCCAAGGATTGTTAGCTGATACTGTTTTAGCATTTGTTTAGCTAGAGGTATTGATGTGAACCAGTTATCAATTGTGATGTTACGGTGAGTACCGTGTATTGGTTCAGAAAGTTTTCTGACATAATATGTAGGCACTGGCTCATTATTGTCAACCTCAACTTTTCCAACGTATGGAATAGCATTAAGCATATAAAACGTTTTCGAATCATTTATCATCATATTTATCAGGTTTGCTAGCCATGTATATGCGGAATGGCCATTTTCCACGAAAACTGACAAGTTGTTCATCAATGGTGCAGTTTTCATACGGCGTATAGTAGGACTTGCAGTTATTTATAAAAATGTCCTATATTTGGCGAATATGAGTAAACTTATCTACTAATTTTCTAGCATTTCTGTCTGCTTTATCGTCAAATCTTAAACAAAGAGCTAAAAACTGAAATCTTTGCTGGGGCATGGTTGCCCGAAATAATCCATTGCCATATATAATTGACCAAAGCTCATCTAAATTACAATTTGAGACTCGTAATGCACCAACGAGATACAGCAAACCTTTGACTTCCATTGTGTTAGTTGGTTTTTATAACTCTAAGGCAAGCCACTCTGACATTTCCTAAAAATTTCTTGATTTGTATGCAACACAATAATGTTTAGAATATCTTCAGTAAATAGTAAATTCCACGATTCAATAGGGCTGCCAAGATTTCTTGCTTCTTTTTTAGGGCCAGGCAAATGTAAAACAATGTTATCTAGTCTTGGAAGTCCTTGGCGTGCTGGTGCCTGTGTGGTCCAACGATGCCCATTTTTCCCCAATATACTGGCAACATTTCTTTGCGAGGTACTTTGTTCTTCTTCATCGTCCTCACTCTGGTCACTATCAGTGTCAGACTGTTCTTCTGGGATATAGTTTTCGTCTTCATCTGATGAGTCCCCAAAAATATCTTCATTGGTCTCAGGTTCATCCTCGTTTGCCCACAGGTTTTCAGCTTCCCATTCTAATTCTTTATCCGTCAGTGGACGATAATTTTCTTTGTTAGAACTTGCCATACTAGCAAACAACAAAAAAATCACCTTAAAATTTTAACAACCGTTAACTGCACACTGGGGTCTGAAGTACCCACAATTAAACTCAACTCCTAACTGCAAAGTACAGAATTACCGAATTCAACGGATTGACCGTCTCCCAATGCGGTTGGGTCTAAACTAAATTTACGTGAAACCAATCGTCAAAAAACGCAAGCATGCGGAAGTTACACCACGCGATATGCAAGCCTGGGTTTTTCAGACCCCAGTGTGCAGTTCTAGGGTTAAATAAAAGTAAAACAGGGTGATAATCGACTTTTGATCGAATTTATAAACAGTACTTTTTTAAATTTTTTCTTTAAACTACATTAATTTAACAATATTTTACAACAATTTACACTTACTAAAGTTCGAAAAATCACATTTAAGGCAGCCAATTTTAAAAAATTTCTTTTAAAACTAAAATATGCCGATATTTTGTATGTTTTGGGCTATTCATTAGTGGAACAAGTTCGTATAGTTCATCAGCTGTTTACTTTTTGTGCCTATCTTCATCGTCTTTATGTCTTTGCGATGTTGCCGTTATTACGATTACTTCAAGGAAAATGACTTATCTGTTTTTAACTTTACGCATCCGATTTGCATATGATGTTTATTATTTATTCTAATAAGATTCAAAACGCATTGCAAAACGTTCAATTGAATATCCACTTCTATATTTCCCCTTCTTTTTGTAGAATTGAGTGCAATAAGAAGGAGAATAGAGTGAAATAAGGTTAGCTTTTGTTAGTATTGGGCGTGTAGCAAGGTGCCCAATAATAACAAAAACTATTACCTGCAATTTGGATGCAAAAAAAGACAGACAGTTAAAAACACAAGCATGTGTAATTTTATTGGTTCGAAGATCTATGGACGGTCATGCAAAACTGTCACATTTGAGTGGTCAGGTTAGTTCTGGTTTTTAATTCACTTTAAGGAACCTAAAATTTAGATTATTTTTAAGAATATTTGCACAATCTGACAACGCCGTTAGTGTCTGTCATAAAAGGTCAAAGATCTCAACTAAAAATATTGAATTTTACTTTCCGCAAATTTTTTTCTTTAAATTTACCAGTTAAGGTATGTACTTTTTACTGAAAAACGATATTTTTTTACAAATTCAACTGTCCCCAAAGTCGACCAGCACCTAAAGCAGTATTAAATTAACAAACTATAAAGAAAAAATTAATGAAGTACTAAAGTCGATCCTCACCAAAAATGCATTTTATTTTTGTCCGTCTATTTAATATTTGCAACCACTGTATCAGATACAACATTGATTGTAAACAACAGAAAAAAGTTGACAGTAAATGTTTTTAAAGGTGCAACGGAATTGGCGTTCGTCTTGGCAGTGACGCCTTTGCCTCGAAATGGTAAATGACATTTCTCAAAACTAAAAATATTGATAGTAGATGCTTTTACAGTGCAAGTGTTCATATTTACAGTTTGTGTCTTTATTTTCTAATGTGTTATGTGTTTAATTTTAGTGACTAATATACTTACATGCTTTCCTATGTAGGGTAAGACAAAGTTAATAGTATTTTAGGTAATTTTCTAGAAACCTGCGGCAACTCCGATTTTGACGAAATTTGGTATTCGGGGGTTTTTGGGGCGCTGATCACGAATCTAGAATTTTGGCGGAAACGTTTTGTTCTTGAGATATCCATCATCAGACTTGAATTTTAAACTAATCCTATTTTGGTAATTTTTCTAGAAAATGGGAGCAACTCGATTTTGACGAAATTTGGTATACGGGGTTTTTGGGGCGCTGATCACGAATCTGAAAGAATTATTTGGCGGAAACGTTTCGTTCTCGAGATATCCATCATCAAAGTTGATATTTGAACTAACCTTATTTTCACTATATTCCCCCTTCTTTTTGCACACAATTCTTGATTTAAAGCTAAAGTGTCACACAATATTTGATTTTCACCTTTTAAAACCCCGTTTTTCTACGTTTTTACATTATTTTTGAATTAAATTGCGTGGCTTTTCTTTGATAATCCGGCAACCATACATACACATAGGGCTTTATGGCAAACTGGGATTAAAATGATTCAAAGTATAGCTATGCAGTTTAATGCAAAAATAATGTAAAAACGTAGAAAATAGGGTTTTAAAAGGTGAAAATCAAATATTGTGTGACACTTTAGCTTTAAATCAAGAATAGTGTGCAAAAAGAAGGGGAATATAGTGAAAATAAGCTTAGTTCAAATTTGAACTTTGATGATGGATATCTCGAGAACGAAACGTTTCCGCCAAATATTCTTTCAGATTCGTGATCAGCACCCAAACCCCCTGTATACCAAATTTCGTCAAAATCGGAGTTGCTCCCATTTTCTAGAAAATTACCTATTTTATAATATTCCCCTTCTTTTTGCACACAATTCATGATTTAAAGCTAAAGTGGCACAAATATTTGATTTTCACCTTTTAAAATCCCGTTTTTTTACGTATTTTGCATTAAATTGCATAGCTATACTTTGAATCATTTCAATCCCAGTGTGCCATGAAGCTCTATGTGTATGTATGGTTGCCGCATATAATGCCACGCAATTTAATGCAAAAATAATGTAAAAAACGTAGAATAACGGAATTTTAAAGGTAAAAATCAAATATTGTATGACACTTAAGCTTTAAATCAAGTACTATGTGCAAAAGAAGGGGGAATATAGTGAAAATAAGCTTAGTTCAAATTTGAACTTTGATGATGAATATCTCGAGAACGAAACGTTTCCGCCAAAAAAATCAGATTCGTGATCAGCGCCCCATAAAACCCCGTATATCATATTTCGTTAAAATCGGAGTTGCCGCAGGTTTCTAGAAAATTACCGTATTTCACGTTATAGGTCCGGTAGGTCACTTATTACAGTACGAGATGTTTACGGACGAGGCCACGCAGGAGCCGAGTCTGGAATATAAACGAGTACTGTAATAACACCTAACGGATGTGTACCGTATGATATTTTATTTTATTGTGTCTTTATGAAAATTAATGAATAAATATTATTTATAAAATTTTAAGAGAACATGTTAGTTTCAAATTATTTCACTTAAATTACGTATGTAACAGCCTTGTTCTCTATATCATAGGTAACTTTGATTATTCTTCGCTTGTCACTGTCAAATTAATAAAATAGTATTATATTAGTTGTAGCTCCTCAACGGTATCAAAAAGGTAACGCTATGTTAGATAGGTCCAAATTAAAAAGAAATTACCAAATTTAGTAAAACAGAATATTTCTGAAAACAATAAACAAAAAAAATAACAATAAGTCTGTTTTATAGTAATATGATAATTTTTATTTACTTAAGTTGATAGAAAAATATATTTTACAAGTAGAAGTTCCTAAATGGTATTAAATAGGTAACGTTAGAAATAGATTTAAATAAAATAGAAATTACCAACTTTAGTTAAACAAAATACTTTAAAAAATGTAATAGAAGTCTGTTTTGTAGTAATCTAATCATTTTTGTTTACTAAAGTAGGTAAAAAAAATATATTTTAAGTACAAGTAGAAATTCCTATATTATATCCTAATATCAGATAAAAATCGCTTAATATATGAGTATTTAAAGATTTAATTTCATTTTGACATCCAAAAGTGACATTAAACAAGGCATAACAACAATCATCACGTGGACATTTATAATGATACATGACAGCGTTGCTAGGCAACACATTACGGAACCGGGTACCGCAATGTGCAATTTACCTGCCCCAAATTAATACAGGGTAAGTGGATTTACTGGACAGTATGAAATAAATTAATTTATCGAATGGTGCTTTTATTTACATAAATAACAAAATACTCTTTTTATTGCGAGAGCGACATACACATAGAAAATATGATTATATAACTATTATAATGGAATACATTTTGTGTTTCTTTTTCTTTTTTAAACACCTAAGTATATTGATTTGCGTTGCAATCAGGTAAAAGGATTTTTTTATTTACGGTAAAAGGTTTAAAAAAGTAAAAAACAAATAATGTTATGTAGGGGTTATATTTATGTAGATTTTATTAAATATAATTTGGTCCATTCCATTTTTAGGGTGTTTCTACACTAGATTTTTTGTGTTTAATGTTTCTTGTAGAATTTTTTTAGGTGCGTATTATATACCAAATAAAAAACTTATTTACTCATTTATTCTGTACCTAAAAACTTTAAAAAATTGTTAAACTGGTTGACTTAAAATTTTCGTGACTTTTTTTTAATTTGCAGCCAAAAAAATGTTTTGCATAAAAACTTTTATACTAATATAATAACAGCTTTAAAATAAACGGAGTTATTTTTTACTTATTATTTTATTTAATAAAATTTTTGGCATAGAGTAGTTTTTGGGCTGCTAATTCTGCCGTTTTTATGTTTTTTTGGTAATAGTTCGATATAGCGGTTTTCGCTATTCTAAGAGATTTTGAAAAAATCAGGGCGTTTCTATAGGTCGATTATGACACAAATCTGTGTGCGCGTATTCCAAAATCCATTTCTATAATTTATTATTAATAAAAACATATTACGGGACGGTGGAGTGAACAGGGGTGCTGGGTGGGGACGAAACAGTAGAAATTCTACATTAAACGCCCAACAACAGTATTTCACAGTACACACCGCACTTTCTGTTTACAAAAATGTCCAAAAAATTGTTAAAAAAAAATAAAAATAAATAATAGTACAACAATCCCGCCATGGCTGTCACTGCATAAAAAGAAGAGTTTGCAATAGAACTGTAAATGTCTTGCGATGTTGCCAAATGAAGTGAGAAAGTGTCAATAGCTTAAAAAAAGGAAGATACAGGACAAAATTCATATGAAAATTAAGTTATTCCTTCTTCCTATTATAATTTGTAGAGAAAAAACATAAAGAAGGAGGCATTTCTACAAAAAATACCATTGTTTCTCATGGAAATGGTGGATAATCCCCGAAATAGGTTTGGTGTTAATTCCTCATAAGAATTTTGGCAATGCTGCTTCTATCAAGACTGTCATTTTCATAATGACGAACTTCATGTTATCAGCTGACCAAAATGAATTTTCCTTCTTTAATTAATGGCGGACGAGATTCTCATATGTGTCGGATAGTTTTTCGAAAAATTTAATACTTTTCAAAATTAATTTACATTTTTCATGTGCCCCGAGTGCAGTGTATTAATGTTTTCTTGTGTTTGACGTTGGATTTATACTGTTTTGTCCCCACCGAGCATCCCTGTTCACTCCACCGTCCCGTAAATAAGTTTTTATTAATAATAAATTATAGAAATGGATTTTGGAAAACGCGCACACAGATTTGTGTCATAATCGACCTATAGAAACGCCCTGAAAAGAATTTTTCGAAAATCTCTTATAATAGCGAAAACCGCTATATCGAACTATTACCTTTTTTTAATAAATAATACTCACTGATTTTAGCCTTTTTTGGTTAATAAAACACCAGTGGCGCTGGTGGTGGGGTCTGACTTAAAAGATCCCGTCTTTTAATTAATTATAACTTGAATTCTTGCAGGATCAAGGAGTGAATAAGGGTGCGGAAAAATTTATAACCTTAAATTGACAAAAAGGTTAAAGAAACATCATTTATAGTAAGTAGAATATGAAGAGCATTTGGCGACATAGAAAATATGTTAAAAAGATATTATTTTGTCACGTTCTTATTTTTGGGTCCTAATTTGATAGAATAGATTTAATATTTCGCGAAATGCAACGTGCCTTTTAGGAACACTTGATAAGTTTAAAAAAAATCCACTATAAATACAACTTGGATTCGTAAAGTTGAAAACAGATAGGCCGTTGTTGCCAATTGTCCAGATTAAAAGTGAATAACAGCCAGAACTAACCAGAACTAACCAGAAGTAACCAAAACTAACCAGAACAAATAGGAGATAACATATTAGCCAAACGATTTTAAAAACTCATAAGAACAGTAGAAAACCGTATACACGTAATTACCGAATGTTTAGTCGAAACATTTCGTTCCCAAAATATTAATCATTAGTCTTAAATAGAAAACTAACCTTAATTTTCCATATTTTTTTTAATTAATCAACCATAGGCCTGACCGTATTAATTCAAGGAACTCAATCGCGATACTTTTATTTGCAAAAGATAATACATTTGATTAAAAACAGGTTTTAGGAAATAATTGCAACATAAAGGTGCATTTTTTTAATGTGTAATTAAATAACGCTATAAAAACTATTTTAAAATTTTTGAGTCATTCTGGAGAATCTCCAAAAATAATGGGAATTTTAAAAATGTTAAAAGCTTAAAAAATATTTTTAAACCTTAAACAAAATCAAAGAGTCACTTAAATTAAAAATGACTTTCGTAAAAGCAAGGGAAGGAAACAAAGCAGAGCAACCATACAAAATAAATATTTATGATAAATGACCCCAGAACTCAGCTGGGAATAATCTGGGGCATTTTTACGCCTTAGAGCGGGACAATGACGTACAACAAACTACTTATAGTCTAAAGGCCAAATTTCTTTTCTTATTTATAATCCCCAGCTTAAAGTGGTCTTTAAGAGCTGCGTCGTTTTTCATTTCTGCGCCGGGTAGTTGTTATCTTTAAGTTAGCATATTTCAGTCGTTATTTGTTTCTTTTGTAGTCATTTGTACTTTTGTGATAATGAAAACAGAAACAGTATTTTTGAACAGCAGTATTTGTCAAATGATTAGCTATGATTTTTTCTAATACTTTATAGATATTTTTTCTATTTTTCTTTCTTATTTATAATTCTCAGCTTAAAGTGATCTTTAAAAGCTGTGTCGTTTTTCATTTCTGCGCCGGGTAGTTGTTATCTTTAAGTTAGCATATTTCAGTCGTTATTTGTTTCTTTTGTAGTCATTTGTACTTTTGTGATAATGAAAACAGAAACAGTATTTTTTGAACAGCAGTATTTGTCAAATGATTAGCTATGATTTTTTCTAATACTTTATAGAAATTGTTTTCTATTTTTCTTTCTTATTTATAATTCCCAGCTTAAAGTGATCTTTAAAAGCTGTGTCGTTTTTCATTTCTGCGCCGGGTAGTTGTTATCTTTAAGTTAGCATATTTCAGTCGTTATTTGTTTCTTTTGTAGACATTTGTACTTTTGTGATAATGAAAACAGAAACAGTATTTTTTGAACAACAGTATTTGTCAAATGATTAGCTATGATTTTTCTAATACTTTATAGATATTTTTTTCTATTTTTCTTTCTTATTTATAATTCCCAGCTTAAAGTGATCTTTAAAAACTGTGTCGTTTTTCATTTCTGCGCCGGGTAGTTCTTATCTTTAAGTTAGCATATTTCAGTCGTTATTTGTTTCTTTTGTAGGCATTTGTACTTTTGTGATAATGAAAACAGAAACAGTATTTTTGAACAGCAGTATTTGTCAAATGATTAGCTATGATTTTTTCTAATACTTTATAGACATTTTTTTCCATTTTTTTGTTTTTTAATTTATAATTCCCAGCGTAAAGTGTTCTTTAAAAGCTGTATTGTTTTTAATTTCTGCACTGTTTAGTGGTTATCTTTAAGTTAGCATATTTCAGTCGTTATTTGTTTCTTTTGTAGTCATTTGTACTTTTGTGATAATGAAAACAGCAACAGTATTTTTTGAACAGCAGTATTTGTTAAATAATCAGCTATGATTTTTCCTGATGTTTTATAGACATTTTTGTCTATTTTTTTTTCTTATTTATAATTCCCAGCGTAAAATGATCTTTAAAAGCTGTGTCGTTTTTCATTTCTGCGCTGGGTAGTTTTTATCTTTAAGTTAGCATATTTCAGTTGTTATTTGTTTCTTTTTTAGTCATTTGTACTTTTGTGATAATGAAAACAGCAACAGTATTTTTTGAACAGCAGTATTTGTTAAATAATCAGCTATGATTTTTCCTGATGTTTTATAGACATTTTTTGTCTATTTTTTTCTTATTTATAATTCCCAGCGTAAAATGATCTTTAAAAGCTGTGTCGTTTTTCATTTCTGCGCTGGGTAGTTGTTATCTTTAAGTTAGCATATTTCAGTTGTTATTTGTTTCTTTTTTAGTCATTTGTACTTTTGTGATAATAAAAACAGAAACAGTATTTTTGAGCAGCAGTATTTGTCAAATGATCAGCTATGATTTTTTCTAATATTTTAAAGACTTTTTTGTTTCTATTTTTTTTCTTATTTATAATTCCCAGCTTAAACTGGTCTTTAAGAGCTGCATCGTTTTCATTTCTTCGCAGGGTAGTTGTTATCTTTAAGTTAGCATATTTCAGTCGTTATTTGTTTCTTTTGTAGTCATTCGTACTTTTGTGATAATGAAAACAGCAACAGTATTTTTTGAACAACAGTATTTGTTAAATAATCAGCTATGATTTTTCCTGATGTTTTATAGACATTTTTTTTATTTTTTTTTCCTATTTATAATTCCCAGCTTAAAGTGGTCTTTAAAAGCTGTGTGGTTTTTCATTTCTGCGCTGGGTAGTTGTTATCTTTAAGTTAGCATATTTCAGTCGTTATTTGATTCTTTTGTAGTCATTTGTACTTTTGTTTGTGTTTTTGTTTTATCTATAGATATTTTTAACCATTTCGCCGATTTTATTGAAAATTGGTATACTGAGGTCTTTTGAGGCAATGATCGCTAATTAAAGGTCACTTTTTCTCTTAGTTATTGAGGTTTCCGTTCATTTTAACTAAACCTATTCTTTTTTTTCTGAATTTCTTCTCTTATTTTTAATCCCGAGCTTAAAGTGGTCTTTAGGAGCTGCGTCGTTTTTATTTCTGCGCTGGGTAGTTCTTATGTTTAAGTTATCATATTTTAGTCATTATTTGTTTTTTTTTAAACAGAAACAGTTTTTTTATGCAGCAGTTTTTGTCAAATAACTGGCTTTGATTATTTTTTAATATTCTATAGGTAATAGGTAATATTGCCGATATTGTTGGAAGTTGATATTATGAGGCACTCCGTTCACTTTAACAAAACCTAATAACATTTTTTTCTTTCTTATTTATAATGCCCAGCCAAAAGTGGCCTTTAAGAGCTACGTGCTTTTCATTTCTGCGCTGGGTAGCTGTTATCTTTAATTTAGCATATTTTAGTCGTTATTTGTTTCTTTTTTAGTCATTTGTACACCAGAAACAGCATTTTTAAAGCAACAGTTTTACTCATTACGTACCAAATTGTAATTTAATATTTTATAAAATAAAATTTTATATTATTTAGTTTATTCATGATTTTTAAAAAAAAACTTTAATTTTTTCTTAAAAAATATAATAATAAATCTTACTGTTTATATCGTTATAACAATTGTCTGTTGAATGCAGTAAAGTAGAAAAGCGGCCATTTTTAAAATATGTTGGTTTATACAGGGTACCTACATATGAGCATAGCTAGGGGAGGCACTGAAGGCGGGCAGATGTCCCCCACCTACTTAAGTGTTGGCAATATTGTCTATATGTAAATATGTATAATATTAATATCTATATTATAACATTTTTGCGACTATTTATGACTCCAGAAACTTTTTATAATTTTTTTCTTACCCAGATTACTTCAAAGATTTCCTTTATTCTAATTCTAATATTCTATCATTAATGTGTTGCCTGTCCCTCTTCCCCTGAACAATATCCTGGCTATGCACTTGTAACTAGAGGGTAACCCAAAAAGTTAACACAAACAAAACAGTTTTTTTAATAGTAACACCCATGTATTTATGTATTTAAATTTAAAATAACGTTTTTACCAGTTGGGCTTTATATCTAGTTGGATAACCGTTAAAAAGTTACCAATTTTTTTTAATTTGCGGTGCTGCTGTAGCCTTATAGGACCTTTTAATTATTTTGTTTCCCATTTTATGCGTAGCTAAAGCTTCTTTAAATAATTTCATTTAAAGACTGTGGTTCATGAATAGCCTTTTTAAGCTTTAAAGTATGTTCGAAAGAAGCAGATATAACTTCTTTTAACAGTGACAATGCATTACGTTTTCTAGCGAAATACAAACTTTTTTGTGAAGCATACAGTAATTAGTTTGTTAGGGTGCTTTGTAATAAGAGCTGTACTTTTAGTTGTTTGTTGTTTTTATTAAATTCTTTAAATGTTTTTTTAACCCTTTTGGAGAACCAGACGTTGAAAGAAGATTTTTAACACCCTGTATGTATGGCCGGTCTTAAACAACGATATGGCTTTAACTCAGGTATAAGTATACTTCTATTTAGCCAATCGCTATTTTTAGCTAGAAATATCTTCGATTTTATTTATTATCAAACATTTTATTTGTTTTTTTTATCGACTAGGCTAAAGTAATTTAGAATATAAGTAAACACACTCATATTTTTGTTTTCTTCATTTAATTCGTCTACCCATACTTCGAAAAGACTTCTTCGTGATATAGCACACTAACTAACCAGAACAAATAAAAATCATAGAAGGGTTAGGGGCAAGTTGGGGCAGAAATTTTTTATTTATGTAGGTGAAGAAATGTTTGTTTATTATTTTTGTACCAAAAGATATGCGGGACTTGTAGAAACTCAAAATGTCTGCCCATAAAAAGAAAATGGTGTCATTTTTTTTAATTTGTTCTACTACTACTATATTTATTTGTAAAACCGGCCTGGAATGAAAAAAAAGAAAAGAGATACTAAAAATATTGAGCACATACTTGCATGTGTCCTTTCCAATATAAATTTATCTTACATTTATAATAGCACTTCTGTAAAACTTACTTTATATACACGTATTTTAACAGTAAAAACATGTTATTTACAACATTCCTGAATATACTTACTTTAAGGTTCGCAAAAAATATATACCTTTTTATTATTAGCAAAAAAATAGCAAATTTAAATCAGAGGTTGAAGCACTGTTAAATAATACTAAGACCAAAGAAATAAAAAAATGTAATAGTTTTTATTAAATTCCACCTAAATATTAAAAATTTGCCACTGTGCGTGTTATATATATTGTATCACTGGATGCCAATTTTAAATGTAATAGCATTTCTGTATTACTTCCGGTTTAACCGGAAGTGATTGAAACTTTAATATTTTAAGTTAAATACCCTGTATATTTTTTAGGATTTAAATTCTACAGGTCGTTTCTAAAATAAAACCCTAAATATATCCATAACGTAACTTTTTTGGTTTTAGAGAAAATAGTGTTTGAAAATGCCTAAACGACCACACAGTATGCAGTTTTATGGGAAAACAAATAAACATCACAAAAATTTAAAATGCCTAAAATAGTTCTTTAAAAGGACTGTACCGTTAGAGGTCATTATAATACTACTTCCAGTTTAACCGGAAATGCTGTAAAATTTAAATTTTAAAATATGGTAACCCTGTTAATTTTAATGGAACACCCTATATGTTTTATTAATTTAATTTTTTAAGCTACAGTATCGGACAAAATTAGAGAGACTCGACTAATTATGACTTTTACGCAATACCAAAATATATTGAATTCTTAAAATTTAGCTAAAATATTTATGTCATTAAGTAGTATACAATGACAATAAAATAAATTCAGAAACATTGTTTTTCAAAATTTATTATTAAAAGTAAAAAAATATATTCAATTCCATGTGACAAAATTAAAGAGACTTATTCTAAATTAAATTTGTATATTATACTAATGAAACTAAACTAATATTTCGTCCAGTACCCTTTGTTCTCAATCACTTTTTGACATCTATTTGGCATGGACCCAATGAGGTTGGAAATTACAGCCGGATCCATTGATTTCCAGGAATTTTCGATCTCTTCAAATAACTGAGCACGATTGCTGATATTTTTTGTACGAATCTTTTTATCAATTATCTCCCAGAGATTCTCAATGGGGTTCAAGTCTGGAGACTGGGGTGGCCATTTTAAAACTTGAATTTTATTTGCCACAAACCATTCCTTCACAAGTTTAGCGGTATGTTTCGGGTCGTTATCGTGTTGGAATGTAAACCTTAGTGGCATTTCCCATTCGGCGTAAGGCAGCATTACATCTTCCAATATGGTACAATACTTAAATCGATCCATGGTACCCTCAATTTTGTGAATTGGACCCATTCCATAACCCGAAAAACAACCCCAAACCATTATATTACCGCCTCCGTGCTTAACGGTACCAGAAACATATCTTGGATCAAGTCTTTTATTTGCTGGACGATGCACGAACTGCGCCCCATCACTTCCAAAAATATCAAACTTAGACTCGTCACTAAACAAAACCTTGTTCCAGTCCTTAGCTGTCCAGTGGCGGTGACGTGTTGCAAACATCATTCTAGCCATCACATTTTTTTTTGATAGATGGGGTTTTTTAGCTGGTCTCTTTCCAGGAAGCCCTGCCTCCACTAATCGCCGCTGAACAGTCCTAGATGAAACTCCCGGAACCTCCAACTGAGCCAAAATTTGATTTGCAGACAGCCGCGGATTATTCTGACTTAAACGTTTAATTCTCCTGTCCAACTGTTTTGAAGTTTTTCTTTTCCGGCCACCTCTTTTAAGATTAACAACCCTTCCTCGGAGCCGAAAATTTTGTATTGTTCTTGAAACCATTTGTTTATTTACATTAAATTGCTCTTTTATTAATTTTTGTGAGCGACCTGATTTGTAAGCTTCTATAATTTTTTCTTTTAAATCTATGGAATAGTGCTTTCCACGAGGCATTGCTTATTATTTTATATGTTGTTAGAAACAAATATATGACCAACTGCACCGCAGATAAACTAAATACAAAACGAGTCTCTCTAATTTTGTCGTAGTAATTTTTTTATCAGTACAAAAAAATTGTTAAAATGAACAGAGCATCAGCAACAAAAAAACTATTGATAAGGAAATTCTTTTGGGCGCCACTAATACACTGCTTAACAAATATTAATATTATTTCAAGCACAGAAAATTTGAATGGACAAATTGCACAGTCTCTCTAATTTTGTCCGATACTGTATTCCCGAGATAAAACCTAAAATATACCCATCTTTTTAGTTTTAGAGAAAACGGCATTTGAAAAGGTCCCGACGACGACATCATATCCAAGAAACTGTTTATTGTGAGGTCGTTCGGACCTTTTAAAACTCCGTTTTCTCGAAAAATAAAAGAGATAGGTTATGGGTATACTTAAAGTTTTATGTCAGGAATGACTTACAGAATTTAAATTAAAAAGAAGGTGCTTTATTTAAAATATCAAAGTTTTTATCGCTTTTGGTTAAGTAATAGGCGAAAACTCCTATATCCAAAATTGGCGTCTCATGACTATCTCATCCTAAAATTTGAAAGGTATACTATTTTACTAAAGGAAATAAAATGCTGAATAGTAATTTCCTTGTCACCCGGTATATATTTAACGTTTGTAATATCCGCATGTTTCAGACCAGTAAAAACATATTTTAGTCACTAATGAAATATATATGTTCCAATGTGTTTTTTATACATTTATGTAAATTGATTGATCTCTAAGCGAGCACACTCTCTCAAATAGAATATTGCTAATCCATTTAGATTATTACTTTATTTCAACATAATCAATCAATGAAATAATATAAAGTTACCGGTAAAACTTCCAACAATTCAAAACTCACTCCACGACATGGCATGTCCATTCAAGCTGACCATAAAACACTTGTCCACTTTAGGGACTCTACGGGGTGCCGCTAAACGGGCGGTCCGATAATGGCCCTCCCACCAAAACCCTTTATGTGGCACTTTATCGACCTTATTGGCCTAAATTTTTATTGGTTTGGGCCATTCCACTATCTAAAGAGCTTTCGGTTATAGGTAAAGTAGCCAGTGCCGGGATTTACATAGTGCTTTATTTTTATTTGGGGATTTTTTTGGGAAGTTTAATGGATAACGGCGGCTTTAGAAGGCTCTTTAAGGGAAATATAGAGAGAACTAACTTGAACTAATGGAAATCTTGTTTGAGTAATGGCGTAAATGATTGCTGGTAAAAATCTTTTTGACGATAAGTTATGGGAAACATTATCTAAAGATTCTATTCTATTCTATTTTTTTCTTGGTTTTGGTCCCTTCAGGTCCAATCCATCAGCTCTCTCCTTCCGGACTATGCTTTCCAGTGCTTCGTCGCCAAAAAATCTGGATAATCGAACTCGTAGCTCCCAAAAATTTCAAAAAGAAAACAAAAATAATTTTACAATTGATGCAATGCATAAATTGTCGGCTGTCAAACCAAGAACTGCTACTGGTATTGTGCATAACCTTCACTGTCACATGCTGACGCTTCCAGTACAGGGCGCCACCGTACTCAGCCCTAACGAAAACACGTGCACACCGCTAACATAAAAATATCAGGTTTTTAGGAATCTTTACTCACAGCGCTTAGTTCGAGAAGAAAGATGCCATCAATTCAGCGTGAGTCTTTTCTCGATCACCAAGGGCACAGAAACGCCCGTACAACTCCTTCAGCTGCCTACCCGGGGACGCTATGTAGCCTCCTAGGAAACGTGACCGCACAACTTGAAGATCGCGGAGAGACTCATTTACCTAAAGATATGATGAAAGTTTTGTCACTTTAGAATTGCAAAATTTTTATGTTATTTCTCCTTATAAACTTATATTTGAAAGTTGTAAATTTTTATGTAAAATGTATCATTATTTAGCAAAAATGAATAGATAATCCCTAATTAAAAAGCGTTATTTCCATTCTGCAAATTAATATATAAAAACAATTTTTAATATTAATAAAAAAATTGTAATATTGCCTTAAAACTAAAAAAAAAAAATAAGGATAAACTTAATTATTAATATCTTGTGTTGTCTTCTCTTGCATCACTGACTGCTTGAAGTCGACGAGACATACAGTCAGCTAAATGAACGATTACGTTCTGGTCGACATCTTATCATAGAGGATTAATCAGAACTAACCAGTACCATCGACTTTTACTCAGGTCGTTTTTTTATTTTTTTATTGCCTATCGGTTTTTTCATCAGCCCTTTAACTATTATCATTGACTTTTTTGGACTCTGTATATAGTGCCACTACTATGTGCAAAAGTACCGGAAAATGTAATATTTGCATGTTTTGGTACTTTTAATAACGTTGGGAGACTAGTAAAACATGTAAATGGTACCTAGTATTTATACTTTATACAGGGTGTTTCAGAACTATGGGATCCAACTTGCATGATGTGATTCCTTATATTATTTTATGAAAAAAATCCTATAAACATATTTCTGGAGTTCCTTCCTTACTGAGATACAGGGCGTTAAAATTTAAGAAATAAAATCAGATTTTTATAAATATTTTTTGCTTAAGCCGATTTGGATAAAATTTGGTATATTTGTTTAAAGTAATAAGGCACTTATTAAGCCCTGACCAAATTGGTATTATTGGGTTCAGTAGCGTCCCAGTGGGCACCGCCATATATATCATCCACCATATATTTCATCCTTATATATTCATAAATAAAATTGTAGGAAATTTTTAAAGTTTAAAATAAAAAAAAAAACATTTTAATTTTTTGAGACACCCTGTAATATTTTATCATGCGTATTAATAATCTTCTACATCATATATATTATTTACCAAAATTTCATACTTATATATTTATAAATAAAGTAGTAGGAAATTTTTAAATTTTAACATAAAAAAATTAATTTTAATTTTTTGAGACACTCTGTAGTATTTTTTTATGTATAATAATATTCCTTACCACAAATATATATCATCTACTAAAATTTCATATCTATAAGTTCATAAATAAAATTGTAGCAAATTTTTAAATTTTAAAACAAAAAAATCATTTTAATTTTTTGAGACACCCTGTATTATTTTTTTATATACAATAATAATCTTCTCCAATATATATATATATCTTATACCAAAATTTCATCATTATATCTTTATAAATAGTAGGAAATTTTTAATAAATAAAAAATTAATTTTAATTTTTGATATTTGACCTCATTATTTTTTATGTATATTATGACTTTACCACTATATACATCATCCACGCCAAAATTTCATCGTGATACATTCATACATAAATAAATTGTGGGAATGTGCAAGTTTTAATTAAAAAAAATAATCATTTTAATTTTTTGAGACACCCTGTAGCATGTTTATATGTATATACAATATTCCTACCCCTATCATATATATCACCCACTATAATTTTGTCTTTATATAATCATAAATAAGATGGTTTAAAATTTTAAAAATTTAACAAAAAAACATATATATTAAAATTTTGGAAACATCCCGTATGGGTTTTCTAATTCCAGTAGTGCCTGTGGTGCATAATGCTTTATGTTTTACCCAAAAGAGTTTTTCACATGACTAATTACATTATTTATTCCGCAATATAAAAATAAGTTGCACCCTGTACCTGTATATAAGCAGATAATGACTGGTGTTAAGTTTGACTTTGATGTTTCTATCAGTTAGTCAGTTGGCTATTTTTATTTAACGATTTGCTCAAAATGGAAGAAATTCCAATAAAATATAAGAGAAAAGGCCATAAAAAGTGACCGAAAATCTTTGCCAGTTAAATCATGCAACAGTATGATCGGGAGTGATGGCATATTTGGTATTTGAAAGATGCGAACGCAATTCTTCAAATAACCGAAACTGTTTAATGGCATATTTTCAGAACTGTAAGTTATTGATTTTATTTAATACATACTATGATGAACAAACTTTATTATTTTTAGTCGGAAAAATACAGTCCGAACTTCTCTGGACCAAGTATTCCACCCTAAGGTCTACGTTGATGGTCTATGAAAATATAGACATTTCGCAATACCATCGTCTCATATCTTTTTTTTTTTTGTATAAACTTGATCTTTATTGTGAGAGAAATAAAATTGGATAAAAGCAATAAAACTTCCATATTAGCGCATTAGGGGCATTATAAGCGGGCATTATCATAATGCTCCGCTTATAATGCCCTAGGTGTGATAGCTAGTATTGTTGTTACCATAACATATTCCGTTTCTAAGGTATTACAGATCAATAATAGATGGGTAAAATATAAAGATACTATTATTTACAACTATGTATGTAATGTTGATATTTCTAACTTTTAGAAGTTTAAGGTGCTACTTTTCTGACTTTTATTTTCATCCCAGAGAAAGGAACGTAAAATGTCAAATGGGCCAAAAGTAAAATAAAGTAAACTAGCTTTTGCTTGCGGCTTTGAAGGGTAAATTCGTAGTAAAACAATTTTCCTTCCTGCAAAAAAGAAATAATTTACGACTTCACATTAGAAATCTTGAAATGATCAGTGGTTCTTCCACAGATTTTAAGCTGTCAGTTGAGATTTATTTATTTTGAAGTTTTCGCTTTAAGATGTCGTATAAATTAGAAATAAGAAAAAGTATCTACAAGTTAGTTGGGCGGATACCCAAAGCTGAAATCTGTCGAATATTCCAGAATGAAAACATTTCACGCAGAACCATTTATAGAACAATAGCGGAGTGCGAGCAGGGAATACCATGTCTGAATCTCCCAAAAGTGGAAGACCACGTGCATTTACCGCACAGAGGTCAGAGAGATTGGTGAGAAGAGCAAAAACCAGATTGGAATGTCAACGAGGAGACTGGCTAGGCAATACAGATCTTCTAAGAGTACGATATCGTTGGAATTGAGGAGGAATGGTCTTAAATATCGAAAGAGACGTAAGTGCCCCAAATACTCTCAAGCGCAGCTTCTTCGTATACCAAGATGTTGTCGTCAACTGAGGCGGGTACATTTTGCCAATGAAAAATCATTATTTTAGATGACGAAAAGTATTTCACTTTGAGTAATTCTGAAATGAAGGGAAACGATGGATTTTATACGGACAACGTAGAGGAATGCCCTGACAATGTTAGATACAAACATAAAGCGAAATTTGCAGATAAAATCCTTGTCTGGTGCGCAATTTCTAACAGGGGTGTATCCCGACCTTTGTGGGAAGAGTGAGGGGTGAAGCTTTGAATAGTCAGAGCTATATTGATAACTGCCTTTCCAAATTGCTTCAGTTTGTCCGCGAACATCATGCTAATGACGATATCATGTTTTGGCCAGACCTAGCATCATGCCATTACTCAAGAGATACCCAAAACTGGCTTCGACAACACCACATACCTTTTGTTCCCAAAAACGATAATCCTCCAAACTTGCCGCAGGCTCGCCCAATAGAGGATTTTTGGGCTGTACTGTCTAGAAAGGTTTATCATGGAGGCTGGGAAGCACAAGATGAGGAACAATTAAGACGGCGAATTTACGAGAAATTAAGAGAAATTGAACTGAATTCCGTCCAGGACCTCATGAGAGACATTCGAAGAAATTTGCGTCTGGTAGAGCAGAATGGGCCACTCCACATAATTCGATAGTATAGTTTAGTTAAGTATTGAGTTGTAATTTATGATAACTAGTTAGTGCTTAAATAAATTTCTTCATTAAAAAAAAAAACGATAAATATTGTGTGCCAAAAACTTTTAGGACGTGTGTACTGATGGATACCTGCTTCATAAATTCCACGAAGCGAGCGTCCAAGCTGATGACCAAAAATTAGCATTGTTCTGGGGTCTATAGTGAAACTACAATTGTCTTTGATATTACTATATTTAGTAGTGGGCAGTTTAGCCTGACTCCTTGATGGGTTGGAAGTAATAAAAAAATATTACCAAAATGGTAGCTCAGTTGTGGTACCTCAACGTTTATCTGCCAAAATTGGGTGCCATTATCGTGGTACTAGCGCAGGTTATACGCCCCACAGTGGAAAAAGTTAAATATTTGTTAACTTTACCTCAAAACTCATCCACAAACTTTTTCTAGAGTGCGGCGGATAACCTGCGCAGAGTACCGATGATGGCAACCCAATTTTTAAATGAATAAACGGTGAATGGTAATATTTTTTATTACTTCCGGCCAATCAGAGAAGGGTTAAACACTGCATCATAAAACTGCACACTATCCTAAACTATAGTTGCTCTAGGAATTCAAGGTTTTCTAGTTAGAATCCGAGGAATTCCTATTTGCTGATACTATAGGTGCGTTTTATTGCTGCCATTCCGAAATCGGAATGATTCGAAAATAGCGATTTCTTGCAAATTTCACCGGTTTCTGCGGCCACCAGTCCTACCGACTATTTTGACGGTAGAGCTGGTGGAATGTTGGTTTGGAGTGTGGGAAGACAGCTGTTTAAACACCAAGGATATTAAAATTATTACTTCTTCTACAAGAATATTCACAACACAAAATATTTTAACTTAAATTAATTTATATAACGGCATTTCATCTTTTCGTTTTGGGGCCGTCCGTGGTTATCTGCTGAGCTTTGATTTTTTACTTTAAGGTTATGTTAACGCCTTTTTGCAATTGACATTTAATTTTTCCTTTAAACCGTTTTGTTGCTAGCAGTTTCTTTCTTAACCCAGAAGACCTGCAACAAAGCAGCCTTATCACTCTTATTAAAAGACCCTATACATATACATAGGAAGGAACAGTTTCAAAAATGTAAATTCGGTGCTCTTTGATAAGAAAAAATCACAAAAAAGTTTAAAGCAAATAAATCGGCATGCTTGTCTTCGCGGCCGCCTTTGCTATATTTCTTTATGATATTCCGGTTGATGCAGCTGGTCATCGCACTATGGGATAGAAATTAATTTTTTTGGTCAAAATTCTGAAACTTACCAATCTAACTCAAAATCAGGTGCTTTTACTGGAAAAATATTAAAAATTATTACAAATGCTTTTTGAAAAGACCTAAAACTTATTATATGTTATTATAAATTTACACCCCACTTAACATTATTATTTTTTATTGTACAAAATAAACTAAAATGTCAGCTTGTTTCGTTAATTCGGTAGTATTCTAATCAGTAATCCGATGATTATTATCTCATATGATATACAAGTGTACGACAATAGGTATAATTTTTTAAAATGAAATACCCTGAATATTATATCACCACCAAAAAATCTTTTAAAATGCTTTAAAAAATACTACATTTGATGTGTCTATCTCAATTAGTTTCGGAAATATGACCATCCAAATCTGAAAAATAATTTTAAATTATTCTTAGAAGCGTAATAGAGATACATCTTCCCAATTTTCTTTATTTTTTAACGAATTAAATAAATAAAAGATACTGTTTTGTTGGGTAGATTCTGTAGAATCCCATATCTTCCATCAGAATGCTTTTATCTTTTAGGATATACAGTGTAGGACAAAACATATTAAATTTTAAAATGGAAAACCTTGTAAATTATTTAAAAAATCTTGTATCTGCTCTTACACTCAGAAGTAGCAAAAAGTAGGAAGGCAATTGTAAGTACAAAAACTTATAAAGAAAAAGGTAAAAAAATCTTTGACAAAAGTAGCGAGGCTTCGCGAGACTGCATCGGAAACACAACAATACCTGCTTATTATTTAAACTCTTTTACTTTTTTAGTAAACAACGCTAATAATAAACTAAGTAGATTAAATGTTGTATATCTATGTTTACTTAAAATACATTTTCAAGTTTCTTATTACGTACTTATTTTGCGTACATGTAGTTTGGAGTATCTTGTACCCTTTGTAATACAAAGTTGCTTTTGGCCAAAATAATGGATTTCTATCCCATAATGTATCGGCGCGTCGCTGTAAAGCGATAGCGGCGCCTTTGTATAAAATAGTCCGATGGCAGGCGGACTTTTTATGTTTTTTGTATTATTTTCAACCGAATACCGAATTTGCGCTTTTAAAATGTTCTTACTATACCTATTATTACCCTCCTTTATATTCTTTGTAATCAATAGACTATTAGAAAATTATCCATAAACATTGATATAAAAAAATATATTTAAATTAACTAACATTTATTTTTTTATTAAAATATTTTAAAAATCTAGATCCCACTAAGGTAAATTTATCTTGTTCCATCCGACATAATCCGAAAATTCTTACTAAACGATTAAGGGCCCGGATCACATCACAAGATGAGCTATTTCTGAATTCCGCCGGGGTAATGGAATATTGGATTAATTAGTGGCCCCTAATTAGCACTGTACACAAAGTAATATTTGCATTTGTCAGCGAGACGCGCGCGAAGACGGGAAACACGATTCCTGAACTGATTGTTTTGTTTTGGCAGGGTCGGAGATAGAGGTGTTTCGAGATTAAATTTAAATTGGAATTAAGTAAATTTTGGTTTAGAAGGTGATTTTTGTTTAAAATAAAGGGTAGTTTGTTGTTTAAATGGTGGGTTAAAAGTTAACCATTATGGATGGATCGCGCAATAATAAAAAAATGTCTTTATTATTTATTTTAAAAACAGATAACTGCCACGTTATAATTTACAATAGATTTTTTGTTTTCAATTCGGTAAGTTTATTAAGCAGTAGACATACAATTTTTCGAATGAACCAGGGTATCTAAATTTATTTATTTGTATGTCGTTGTGAAAGCATTTCTTTAAATTAAGTTAATAATAAAGGTGGGGGTGGTGGCCATGACATACGTCGGGCCAGAACCACTCCTTGGAGTGCCCAAGAGCACCTTTCGGAGTGCAGTACAAAACTGGGTAAAAGACCAGCAAAGACTGCACTGGGAAAGGCTTCCTCAACACGTGCATGGGTAAATATACATTAGAGGACCATACGCAAAAAGACCTAAAGAACTACTCAAAATTGGTAGGAATCAGCTAAAAACAATCACAGGATTCTTCACTGGACATGCTCCAGTGAAAGAATACCTAAATAAAATGGGATTATACAACGGAGATCTGGACTGCAGATTATGTGAAGCAGAGACCGAAACAGTAACCCACATACTGTCAGTGTGAGGCATTGGATCACAAAAGACAGGCAATCTTCGGGGATATTAGAGTGCCTGCGGAAACATATGGTACGCACCCAGCAGACCTATACCGCCTTCTTCAAGAAACTAGGGTACTGAAATGGGTACAATAACACGGGAGTTTGGTACAATATGTCTATTTCTAAATCTTTCATTAATTCTGAAAAGTGTAGAGATATAATCTAAACTGTTGATACCTTTTCAGTACGGTATCAACGGTGGGATTATATCTTACCGTCGAACAACGAAGCTTTTATTTTAAATACTCTTGCTTTTCGAATTACTCATGGTGGCCCGGGTACAGCCAGTTAGATAAGCCCTTATGAGGTAGGCGAACGCGTCACTGGAGAGGGTCCCGGTGAATGACTCAAACTACCCTTTATTTTAAACAAGAAATTACATTGTATACAGGCTGTTCGAAAGAACACCATTAAGATCTCGGAAACGGTAAGAGAGAGTTGGTTAAATTGGGGCAAAGTTGTGCATTTTTATGCTTACCAATATTCCGTTTTAAACATTTAAAAATTTGCAGCCGTTTCGGAATTATCCGGCAAGAAACCGAAATTTTGCGAAACAGTTTTTATTTTTTTCGGTTTACTTTAAAGAGATATTTAAAAACTAACGACACAATAACATTCCCACTTTTTCTGTTCTATAAAATGATGTCACTAAATTTAAGATCCGACGTTTCGTCTTTGAGCCGCCATCATCAACTTTGTTTTTTTAAATGGGCGGAGTATTTGGTTTTAAACTTAATACACTCGTATTTTAATTTTAAATACAACGATATATCACACTTTACATTTATGAAACGTTTCGAACCGAAAAACCATCATCATTTACTATTTCATCATTACGAAAACGATTTTTTCCCAAATCTCATACTTACCTGCAAAATGTCCGTTTACAGGTAAGTATGCATCAATTTTTTTATGACGGGCTACGATAAAGTTGATAGAGTTGTTTAATTAAATTAAATGCCTTATTTTATTACGTATAAGTAAATGTATGTAAATAACCTTAATTCTTGGAGCTTCTTTGTTAAATTATAAATAAATAAATTATTAAAAGAAATACTAATGAGTAGTATTAGAAATAATTTGATGCATACTTACCTTTAAATAAAAATTTCCAAAATCGTTTGGAATAAAAACGTAATTTTTAATGGAAAAAATAGTGGATGGTGGGTTTTTGGTTCGAAACGTCGCATAAATGTAAAGTGTGATATATCGTTGTATTTAGAATTAAAATATGAGTGTATTAAGTTTTAAACCAAATACTCCGCCCATTTAAAAAACAAAGCTAATGATGGTGGCTCAATGACGAAACGTCGGATCTTAAATTTAGTAACATCATTTTATAGAATAGAAAAAGTGGCATTGTTAATGTGTCGTGTCGTGTTTTAAAATATCTCTTCAAATAAACCGAGAAAAAAATAAAAACAGTTTCGCAAAATTTCGGTGTTCTGCCGGATAATTCCGGAACAGACTGCAAATTTTTAAATTTTTAAAACAGAATATTGTTAAGCATAAAAATGTGCAACTTTGCCCCAATTTAACCAGCCCTGTATCTCTTACCGTTTCCGAGATCCTAATGGTGTTCCTCAAATTGGTTACAGCCTATATAAGGTTTTCAGTAATTCTACCGAAAATTATACTCACCCATTTGACTACTCGACAATTATCGCTTTGATTACAGGGATAATTGTATAGTAGAAATCGAAAATTGCACTGTGTCTTTAATAATTATTATTTTTTAAGATTGGGCTTTGTTGTATTGTTAAATAAATTGTTTAGAAAATTATTATTCCTTCATTTAGTTATTTATAGTTTTACTTTTTTCCAATAATTTTCTTCCTAAATTACACTTGTGCATCAAAATAATCAGATAATTAAGC
>JACEGR010004879.1:0-81075 GCA_014170235.1 Listronotus bonariensis
ATATCGCAGAAAAAACAGTTTTCTTTATAACAATTTTTGATATTCGCAAAAATACAGGTACTTTATGCTGAAGCAAAAATTTTTGGCCAAACCTTGTAGATGAGTGATATAATTTGACATCCAATAAATGCCTTTTAGGTCTTGGAGCAAGCATAGGTTTTTATAAGAAATACATTTTATTTGCAAAATTAAATATTAAAAGTTTTCATATGACGATGACTGTTAATTTAATTATATAATATTTTCTAGGCAGACTTTAATATATTAAATGCAGGTAAATAACCTTTTGCCATCATAGGTCTGCTACAATTATTAATAATTAATTAATAGTTATTTTATTTATAATTGTTACCTTTACATGTTAATTGGGAAATTGTCTAGAAAGTTGCGGCCACTCCGATTTGGCGAAATTTGGTATACGGGGTTTTTGGGGCGCTGATCACAAATCCAAAAGAATTTTTTTCGGCAACGTTTTGTTCTCGAGATATTCATCATCAAGGTTGAAATTCAAAATATCCTTAGTTTCACTATATTTTGCCTTCTTTTTGCACAAAATTCTTGATAAAACACTTAATTGACACACAATATTTTTTGAACATCCTTTAAAACCACACGTTTTTTTAAATTAAATTTTAAATAGTTTACCCCTAAAACGCCGCAACCATGCATACACATATGTGTATAATAATTTCAAACAGGGCGACTTGATTTAAAGCAAAACTTTTATATTTATAAAGGAAATCTGGAGAACGAAAATTTGCCGAAAAAAAAATCTTTCAGATTCGTGTTTTGTAGTAAACAGCGTCTTTAAACCAGTTTACGTAGCTTAAAAATGCTCCGTGGATAATATTTGTTCGTTTTTAGCGGCCAGCGACAGGGCTTTTCGCTCAGGAATATTGCAGCTGGCTGATAAAAAACAAGTCCTTTTATTCTAGCATAAAGATCAAAGACAACGTGCTTATATTTTCCGCTCTACGCTAGCCGCTTTCGCTTTGCATCGTGGCCACAGTTTACTAGGGGACGCATGCGCAATTACATTGTTGTATAAATATTATTGCACGAAAGAACAAGTTGTTTCTCTCTCTTGTTAGCACACGTTTCTTTTAAACTTTCAAAATTTAACTTTTTAATAAAGACTGTTAATAAATTTAAGATACATAGCTGCCACATAAAAATATATTTAAATTTTCAAGAACTTTCTAGTTTTGCTTAATATTTTTAATTAACGTATGAGGGAAATAAGTTAAATTTATCTACCTGTTCTCACCTGGCTGCAGATAAGTGTAGCAGTCATAGAGATGGGTTCTTACTACAACAAGGCTTATAATATATAATATGAAAAATTTCTGTTTGGTTTATGCAATTAACCTGTAAAGGTAACAATTGTAAATTGTAGCAGACCTATGCTGGCAGAGATTGGTCACTTGCATTCACTATATTAAAATCTACCTACAAAATATTATTTTATTCAATTACCAGGTGAGGGTATAATTAATGCCGGATCTTAGACTTTTACGCAGACCCACTACAAACCTAAGTACAAGAATGCATTGTTTCCAAAAAGAAACTGTTTTTAAAAATATTGTTTTTATTAATATTTAAAATCTTTCCTATCTAATTTTGGCGAATCTGATATTTACAGCAGTACCAGGTCCCTTTTGTCGTCACTTTTTGCGAGGGGTCCTTTAAGGCGTAGGCGAAGTAATTTGCGACGCCCCTCTTCTCCTAAACTTGGAACCAAAAAAAAAACCTAAAAAGCCCTTACATCCTACCTGTCTTTTCCATGCTATTTCACACGTAATACAGTTATGCGAGGCCCCTTGTATAACAGATTATAATTACGGCCCCAAAAACCGCCACACCCTTTCATTTCAATTTTTTCCCTATGTCACATTTCATACCTTTACCTTGCCGCGAGCCTTCCAGGGGCGGCCTTGCGACCGCCTACACCGCCCACGCCTAGCTACGCTACTGGTAGCAGGCTTATTAAACGACTTACGCATATGCACACATACAGTGCATTTTTTTAATGTCCCCCTTTTTATTTTGTGAACGGATCAATTACAAAAATAAAATTTGAGGATATAAAATTGATACATAAATTCTATATTTTAGAGTGATATTGACTGATGAAACAATTAAATGGCAAGGGGTTTTCTGGCACATCATTTTAAAGCTCCTGACGAGTACTTTATAACCCTAGAATATGAAGTTAATATTTTTACCCAGTACAAAATGACGACACTTTAAAAATTACCGAACTACCTGATTTGGTTCCCTATTTCTGAAACTATTAAAGTTAGATGTACTAAATGCGGTATTTTCCTAAAGCGTTTAAAAAAATATAAGTGATATATTATATACAGGGTGCTTTATTAAAAAAAACTTTTATTTTTCCTACTCTGTCTATTATCACCAGTATCACTATTTAAAAAAATAAAAGAGCTTTAAGAAGATACCACATTAGTTACATCTAACTTTATTAGTTGCGAAAATATGGCCATTCAAATCAGATATTTAAGTAATTTTTAAGTGCTGCCATTTTGTATTATATAAAGATATTGACTTCATATTCTAGGGTTATAAAGTATTAGCCGTGAGCTTTAAAATTATGTTCAACAAGACTCTCCTTTCCATTTTTTTCCAGATGGCGCCTAGCCGTCATTTTGAAATTTTCATCTGTTAAGTTCACTATAAAATATAGTAGTTGTGCATCAATTTTATAACCCAAAGTTTTACTTTTTGAATTTATCCGTTCAAAAAATAAAAGGGGGGACATTAAAGAAATGCAAAAAGATGTAAGCCACTGACTCTTGTGCAATTTTTATTTGTTTATTATTATTTTTTTTTAATAAAGTAGCTAAACACATTATTTTTTGTTTTTTAATATTATTTTATCTTGCTTATTATTTAATAAAAAAACAAAAATGCATATCTCTGATGCACAAAATAAAGTAAAGAAAAAATTATTTTTGAAATAATATTTTATAATATTAATATTATACGATTATTAAGAAATATCATAATTTACTAAATATAATACTAATATTATCTAATCTAACAAATTTTCCCAAATAATGTGTTTTAAATTTTTTTCTGATCCTTGACATGTGCAAATAAAGTTTATTTTATTTTATCTTTTTAAAAAGTAAGACAGATACAAAAAATAAAGAGACAAAAAGCTTCATCTTTAATTATTGTTTTTAAGAGCACATATTTCTATAAGTGCTAGTTAGCTAGAAAAAATATAGAACTTGTAATAATATTTTTAAGAGACACTGTAGATAATTTCTGTTTAATCAACATACTTTCGGTCTTGTGTTCTTTCATTGTACACGCTATTTTTGACTACCCTGTATGTGAAGTGTGGATGTTAACAAAATAATAATAATACCCATTGTTTGTTTTTAATTTTCGTTTTTATAATATTTAATAAACATTTAATTTATTTTTGATTATTTTAAGTTATTTACAGTGAGTCAAAGTAAAATTCATACACTTTTAAGATTTTTAACGGTATTTTTCATTGTGTAAGCACAAACGTATTTTAACTACAAATTGTTTTTTAATACGCCAATGCAAATACTGCGTTATATAAAATTTTGTTAAAAAATCGTTTTTGTTTCGATAAATAACGACAAATATAGGGTGTCTCGAAAAGGTAAGGTCGATGGTTTTTTTTTATGAATTATGTCACCTTGGTATTAAGTTACATTTTGGGTATTTCAGTTTTTGCAGTTTTGTGATGTGACAAAAAACTAAATGACTTAGGTGTATAAGTTTCATTTCGACCCACTGTTTAAACGCATACCAAACTTAAATTTACAAACCTGAATTTTAATTTCATTTGTTAAACCTGCAAGACAAAACACCTGTATTAGGTAAAAGAATCCATACAATGTATACATAAAAGCGCCTTCATTCATTACCTAAAATAGAGTATGAGCCTGTGAGCGGCAGACATTCGATATTTTGTAAAAGCTGAAAGTTTGTCCGCGCATGGTCCCAACATAGGTAGAAGCGAGGGTAGACTATAAAGGTTGACTCGTAGTGGCTTTGGCAGGTACCAGGTACCAAAGGTTAATAAATTAAAACTTAACATTCGTCATTTTGTATAAGCTAAATTTCATATGGTACTTAAGTACCTATTAGAAGATATTTTCTCAGTCGCCAGATAGTTTTAATAATTCCAACCCTTTGGCAGACAAACATTTTGCGGTAGCCCAATGGTCCGAGGAAGTCCAATATTTCTATTATTTAACAAGGTATTACAAGAAGTTTTATATAAAAGTGGTAGGGTTTTTAAATGGGCATGTCCTTAAAATATTTTTATGTATACAAAGTGTCCCAAAATGCCATTTTTAAAAAATACCAATCTCACAGATAAAACCTTTTTGTAACACTCTGTATACATTAAAATATTTTAAGGACATATATTATCTATTTAAAAACCCCACAACACTGATATAAAACTTCTCGTCATACATTGATAAATAAGAGAAATATTGGACTTCCTTTGGAGCAGTAGTCCACCCCAACATGTTTGTCTGCCAAGGGTTTGGAACTATCAAAACTGTCTGGCGACTGAGGAAATATCTTCTAATAGGTAGGTACCCAAGTAAAATTTTTAAAATTCAGCTTTCAAAAAATGACGAAAGTTAAGTTTTAATTTAGTAAGCATTGGTACCCTTCCAATGCCAAACTTTATCCCAAACAGCAAGCTGACGTCATGTTTAGTCATTTTTGGTCATAAGACGTCATCAGACCAAAATTATGACGTCATTTTACCGACGTGTTTTTGACGTCGTTGAAGCGACGTCTCGACGTCATTTTTCGTCATACTAGCTTATAAAAATGTTAGTGACGTCATGTTTAGAAAACCCGTCAGAAAAATTCTGTGACATTATATGATTCGTGTCAAAATCCAACCGAAATACCATATGACATAAAAATAAGACTAATAATGTAACAAAATTGAAATAGGAAAAACTCTACCGATAGATGGCGCAATGGACAATAAACTACTACGTTTATTCAACATCTTCGCTTTTTATCGCCTAGAACCGTACCGATGAGACCAAAATAGTTAAAGACCGGTCTGCGGTTGGTGATCTCATTTAGCTTTGAAACAAATATTTTCGGCGAGTGTAAAAATCTGCACCTCCAGGTTGGACAGTCTCCCAAGAGATGCGACCTTGCAGTGCAAGGAAATTACAAGCAGTAAGGACTTATTTTCTATTTCAATTTTTAAATAAAATATCGTATCAGCTTAGATTAAAAAAGTATATGCGTCAATTTTTCGTCATCTTAAAAACGTCATTATGACGTCATTAACGAGACGTCTCTTGTCTGTGACTTAGAAAAGTCAATTTAACGTCATTTTGTCGACATCTTATGACGTCTTTGCTGACCAAAAATGACTAAATAGAGACGTCAATAAGACGTCAGCTTGCTGCTTGGGATAGGCTACCCTTGCTTCTACCTATGTTGGGAGCATGCACAAACTTTCAGCTTTTACAAAATAACGAAGGTCTGCCGCTCACGGGCTCTTAGGGCTAAAAACTATACTACATACCATATTTTTTTAAATTTAAAAGTAGTCGTTACTTGTCAAAATGGGACCGCTTTTGTTTCGGGGTATAGGTCTGTACATAATGTACCGGACGTTTTTTCATTTCCTCTTGTTGGAATTACAGGGTATGAGCTAAATGTAAAGATATGACAAAAACTAATATACCTGTCTCGTCCCGTACTCTTTTTTAGTGTTTAGTTTAATGGCGCAATCAGATCCACTTTAACTTAATGGTTTAGAAGAAACCGGCTAACTTTAAATGCAAAAGTTTTATATTTTTAGGTAGAATCAAGTGGCGTACTTAAAATAAATATGAATGTTTTTGTAATTTCTAAGATATTATCCAAATTGAGACATCCTATATGTAAGTACCTTAAATTGTACTTTTTTCTATAATTTTATCAATATACATACTATGATCAGAAAAAGTACCGGGAATTTGTTATATAAACGTACCACGCATGCGGGAACCGGTTTATTTTTTTCTTATGTTGGTATAACCTTAAGACGCACATCTGTTAGGTTTAAGTGTCATCCGATCAGTAGTGTCTGCCTGACGTTTAATTACATCAGTAAACTTTTGTTCAATTGGTCGCCTTTTACCATAGACAGTTTTGTTGAACAAAGAGTTTGTTTGAAATTTTCTGTTGCAAATGAAGTTTCGTGTGCCGATGCACTAAAAATATTGCAAAAGGTATTTGGCGAATCTGCTCTATTAAAAACAAGAGCATACAAGTGGTATAAAGACTTTAAAAGTGGTCGTAAAGTAGTGGAAGATTTGCCTCGTCCAGGACGTCCATCGACGTCCAACACCGATGAAAATGTGAAAAAAGTGAAAGAAATGGCGCTTGAAAATATTCATACCAGCTAAAGAGAGATGTCTAGTAAACTTGGCATTGCATATAAAACAGCACAGCATATTTTGGTTGATGTTTTGGGTATTAGACGCGTGGCAGCCAGGCTAGTTCCAAAGATCTGAATTTCCTGCAAAAACACCATCGAAAGACAGTTGCTAAAGATATTATTTCTGAAGTCCAAAGTGATCCAACCTTTATGAAACAGACAAGCGACGAGACATGAATCTATGAATTGGACATAAAAACAAAGAAACAATCGGCTGAGAGGCGCTTCGAAGACGAGCCGAAATCAAAAAAGAGAATGTGACGAGGGAACTAAAGGTCATTCCTTCCTCGGCCTAACAGAGATGCATGAAGGAGTGGATCAAGCGTTGGCACATGTGTGTGGCTTCAGATGATTCATATGATGATTTTGTTTAATTTAAAAATTCCCGGTACTTTCTGATTATAATTATAACACCTAAAGTATAAAGTATCTGCCCATCCATGTCCTAAAATGGTGGTTCAAGAACTATATAACTGGGCCGATAGTATAAATCTATCAACTTTAGGTATAGGACTTATTCATATGAAAACGCAGAAAATTAGGCAGCCAATTCGACAAAACCAAAATATAAATAATTAAAATAAGAGGGGTTTCATTTGAAATAGTTAAAAGATCGGTGTTTCAAAAATTACATTTTTCAAAAACTGTAGCACACACCTTGTATACTATTTTGCAATAAATGACCAAAATACGGTAAATTACATTTCCTGGTAGATTTATTGTACCATAGTGGTAGTAATATGTATCTTACAGGGCAGCAAAAATTTAATTTTTAAATATATTGATTTTTCCTGTATATACAAAATTACAATAAAATTAAAGTCTAAATCATTTAAAATAACTTTTATTTACAGATTTTTTTAATAGATATATGTTTAAAAGCTTCTGAGTGGATTATCTTACGTGCCCCACCCTGTACTTACGAATCAATTCGCGCCAGTGCTTAATCATAAAATGTGCTCAAATACCTTCCATTCTGTTCGATGCATTTTTGGACTTGGCTTGTTATCGCACTAGTGGCGCTATATACATATGTAAATATTTGGCATTTTTAATTAAGTCGACATAGATGTTAATATTTGGTATTCTTCCAATCTAATTTTAAAAAATAAATTTTAATAATTTTAATATAAGTGTGCCAAATATTCACATATAGAGACCACTAATTCGATTACAAGTCAAATCCAAAAATGCATCGAACATCATGCATTTGAGTACATTTTGTGATTAAACACCAGTACCAATTGAAGGTTTTTTTGTCAAATTTTCAGTATTTTCTGGATATTAAAAAAACTTTATCAAACCTAAGCTAATTCTATATACGTTTTTTAATATAATCCTATATCTGCATTTCGCGCATTTGGAAAGATATTGGAAGGTTCTATAAGCAAACTTTTTTTGTAAATTGGAAAAGAAAACTTGATGTTCGCTGTTTTTGCTAAAAATTCAAAATTAAATGTACAAAAATTTTATTTAACATTTTATTAAATATACAAATACACTTAAACACTTGTCAAAGGAACCATTTTGTATTATTTATGCCCGTTACTATTATTTTTCTTATCCAAATCGATGTCATTGTCAGCTGCAGCAACTTGAATTTTTTTATAATGCCACACTACTTGGTTTTTTAAGGAAGGCTGACAGAGCTCAGACATTTTTTATTTTCACATTGTTTACAGGTATTGGATTTTTTTACAACATTTTTAGCTCTATGCTCTTTGAGACATTTGGTTTTGTTGAAAATTGTGAAAAAAGACTTGACATTGGTTGTTTTTGCAAAACTAGGCAATATTCCATTCGCATTATTTGGCTGACTATGGCAGTTCTCGTTACAATAGTTTGTCAGAATATAACAACGAAAATTTTACATAGGATGGTATCATCAGCGCAAAATTAGAGAAAAACGACATTGGTTGTTTTTGTAAAAAATATTTCAATTGTTTTATAAGTACATGAGGTAAAAAAGAGGCAAATAACAAAATAAAAAGCATTTAACCCTATTTTGTGATTAAGCACCAGCGCAAATTGTTTTAACGGGAACCGTTAATCCTAGACCCCATAACTCCAACAAAAATAAACACCTTGTACAGAAAACTATTAAACCTTATTAACTAGCAATTCACCTAAAATGAAATGAAAAAAAGTACGAAAAAAACTCTTTAACATTTACGGGCCCGGTTCAAGAAGGGCAAATTGGGGGTGCGCCGCGCGCTCTTGGCACCACATTGGAAAGGCGGCAAATTTAAGCATAATTTACATGTACAGGGTAACGAGGGTAACCATTGAGGAGGGGGCGTACTATCGCCATTAAGACAATAACCGCTTCTTTTACAAAAAGGAGGACACTGGGGAAATTGGGACCTTTCAGGCTCAACGAAGAAAACTTTCTATTCAAAAGAGGTCAAATATTAAGGAGTCTTTTTTGACCAAAAATTGCAGCATAATAAGCATAATTGACATGTACAGGGTAACGAGGGTAACCATTGAGGAGGGGGCGTACTATCGCCATTAAGACAATAACCGTTTCTTTTACAAAAAGGAGGACACTGGGGAAATTGGGACCTTTCAGGCTCAACGAAGAAAACTTTCTATTCAAAAGAGGTCAAATATTAAGGAGTCTTTTTTGACCAAAAATTGCAGCATAATAAGCATAATTTACATGTACAGGGTAACGAGGGTAACCATTGAGGAGGGGCGTACTATCGCCATTAAGACAATAACCGTTCCTTTTACAAAAAGAAGGACACTGGGGAAATTGGGACCTTCCAGGCTCAACGAAGGAAACTTACTATTCAAAAGAGGTCAAATATTAAGAAGTCATCTTACCAAAAATTGACCTGGTGACCACATTTAGGAAGGCAAAATTCCCCTGGGTAGATGCCGAAGGCTTTGCGGGAAAAATTGGGGACTTAGCCCCAGGTTACCTGTGGTTATACAAAATGGTTGTTAGACCAATGATAACTTATGGGTTAATGCCTGGGGTGCAAAGACGCTACAACAACGCAATAACAAAGTATACAAAGACTTGCTTGTCTATGTATTATGAAGGCCATAAAAACAACTCCTATTGTAGCTCTGGAATTGCTGCTCAACCTACTGTCACTTCAGATATTTATGCAGGGTAAAGTGTATGCGGTACAGTACCATCACAGACAAGGCCAAAGACCTATCATAAGCCAAGAAAGGGCCATGCAATGTATAAGATGCCTTCGGATAAAATGATATCAAGCTATTGGCTAAACAAAGATTTTCAAGCAATTATACCGTATAGAAAGGACTGGGAAGCAAGCCCTTTCGTTAAAGCTGACCAATCTGGTATACAAACGGCTCCAAAACAGACCGAGAAGTTAAAGAAGGTATATTGGAGACAAACCAAGGACGGAAATAAACATGGGTCTTGGACAAAACCCTACAGTGTTTCAGGCTGAAATTGTGGCCATAGAACAATGTGATGGAGAAATCATCAAAAAAAGTTATATCGATAAGGTCAAAGCAATTTATTAGGACAGCCAGGCAGCCATCAGGGCGATCAGTTAAAGCAAAATCGGATTCAAGCTTGTGCGGGACTACGTAATTGCCCTGGAAGAGGTGAATCGTAAGGATATCCCAAGACTGCTGAATAAGAACACCAAGACAGCGTCAAGTGAAAAAGTTCATAAAAATATACTCGCCAAATTTTACAAAATGCATTCTGAATTACAACCAAAAGGCAGTAAGCATAATAGTGGGTCAACTAACAGGTCATTACAGACTAAATAAATACCTGAAAACTATGAGTCCAGTAAAAAAATCTATACAGGTTTTGCCATGAAGAAGAAGAAACCGCAGAAAACTTATGGTGCTACTGTGAAGCCTTTTGTCATCTGCAGTTTGCAAAGCTGGGTGAGAAAAACCCCAAAGTGGTAAGATTTACCAAGGAGCCAGTTTCAAGTTTACGGAGTCTGATTAAATGACCGGTTTGGATACCGTGCTGGATACACAGACTGAGCAGGTTGGAGTGATAAAGCATGTAATCCACCTGCAAGCTAACTTTATCTAATCTAATACCGTTCATTTTTTAGGTAATAAATATAAATAAATTGGGTATTTTTAAAATGTACGAAAAATATGAGTGTTAAGTAAACTTTTTTCCTATTTTGATAAAATGATTCTACCATATCAGTTTAGTAGCACAGTTCACATACAGCCTGTATATACACTATCGGACATAACTATTGCAACAAATAGAGAAATTTGGTAAAATTGCAAATAATATAAATTTTCATGTTGGTTTATAGTTTTAGTGTCGTTTTCTAGATAGGTCATACTGTAATAATTAGATACGAACATCTTTGAAGCATTATTTGTAGCAACATGCGCAGCGCAGTAAATAATTTTGAGGATATTAAAAAAATGACGTAAAAGTATTGCAACATTTGCGTTAAGGTTAACTAATTAAATAAACAAAGCAAGTACAATACCATATTAATAAAAACACAATTTAAAACTATTCACGGGTTTAATAACAAATAGCATATCCTTTGTTGCCTAGAACTTTGGCACATTTTTTGGGCATGGAGTTGGTTAAGGTTTATAATACATAAACTAAAAGATTTTTCTAAACTTCTAAAATTTTATTCATAAGTGCTTGTTTGTTAAGAACAAAAATTGGTTCGTATTGGCCGTTCTAGTTCTTCACATATGTTTTCTATGGGATTTAGGTCGGAAAATGGCGCAGGCCAGTCTTAAACTGGAATATTTTTTTGCCTAAACCACTTTCACACATGCTTAGAAGTATGACGGTTTTTTTTCTACCGGACTCATAGTTTTCAGGTATTTATTTAGTCTGTAATGACCTGTTAGTTGACCCACTATTATACTTACTGCCTTCCGGTTGTAATTCAGAAGGCTTTTTGTAAAATTTGGCGAGTATATCTTTATAAACTTTTTCACTTGACGCTGTCCTGGAGTTCTTATTCACCAGTCATGGGATTTCCTCACGATCTACCTGTTCCAGGGCAATTACGTAGTCCCGCACAAGTTGATTTTGCTTTAACTGATCGCCCTGATGGCTGCCTGGCTGTCCTAATAAATTGCTATGACCCTATCGATATAACTTTTTTTTGATGATTTTTTCAGAACATTGTTCTATGGCCACAATTTTGGCCTGAAACACTGTAGGGTTTGTCCGAGACCCATATTTTTTTCGTCCTTGGTTTATCTCCAATATACCTGCTTAAACTTCTTGGTCTGTTTTGGAGCCGTTTGTATACCAGTTTGGTCGGCTTTGATGAAAGGGCCTGCCAGCGCTTTCTATACGGTATAATTGCTTGGAAACCTTTGTTTAGCCAATAGCTTGATATCATTTTATCCGAAGGCATCTCATACATTGCATGGCCCTTTCTTGTCTTATAATAGGTCTTTGGCCTTGTCTGTGATGGTATTGTATCGCTTTCCTTCACTCGGCATGAATATCTGAAGTGACAGTAAGTTGAGCAGCAATTTCAGATCTACAATAGGAGTCGTTTTTATGGTCTTCATAATACATAGACAAGCAAGCAAGTCTTTGTATATTTTGCCATCTTTTGTAGCGTCTCGGCACTCCAGGCATTAAACCGTAAGTTTAACCACCACTTTACCTCGGGTCTAAGTCCCCAATTTTTTCCGCAAAGCCTATATATATATATATATATATATATATATATATATATATATATATATATATATATATATATATATATATATACATATATATATATATATATATATATATATATATATATATATATATATATATATATATATATATATATATATATATATATATATATATATATATATATATATATATATATATATATATATATATATATATTTATTCTATCTCTTTTAGTTTATACTATGGTTCCATATATATATATATATAATATATATATATATATATATATATATATATATATATATATATATATATATATATATATATTATATTTATATATATATGGAACCATATGAAAATTTTAATTTTGAGTAGGGCGCCCTTTTTTAAAATGTTTGTTTTTCTTCTTCCTAATTAAATAGGCGCCCCAATAATTCCAGCCTAGGGCGTCTTTAACGGTTAATACGGCCGTGATTCTATCAGTCGAGTTCTTGCTTATACCGAAAATAAAAAAACGTTAAGAATTAAAAATTACTTTTAAATGTGCAATTTCGTTTATTTACAAACGCAATTTCTTTTTTTTATCGAAAATGGTGAAAATTCTAAGTTTCTACAAGGTGGCGCTTTTCGTTGACCTTGCAGGGTATAGTATAAACTAAAAAGATAGAATAAATCTGATTGCGCGATCTCGAGTTTAATTTTTTAAAACAACTTCAATGATGAAAGTAAATCAGGGCTAACTAGATTTGTTATGGAAAGACAGAGTGTTTTTAATTTTTTTTTATTTTTGCTAGGCACTTGTAACTTGCTTGATATTAGAGATAGAAATAAAAAGGAAATAGTAGTGGCGTAACTATATTTTTTTTAATTTTGACTTTTTTTTAGTTATAACACAAAGTTGGGTCTTTTAAATGGACCACCTTGTATATTTTATTATCAGTTGAAGAGTCTTGCATATTTTAAAGTAATTTTTTATTCTAAACGTATTATTTTTATAACAATTTTCGATATTAGCAAATATACAGGTACTATTCTCCTGAGATTTTTGACCAAACCTTGTAGACGACTAAAACAATCTGATATCCGATGATTGCCTTTAGATTTTGGATCATGCAGAACTTTTTATAAAGAATTTTTTTCTAAAATAAATAATAAAAAAGTTGTTCATATTGTTCCAACTTTATCAGATACCACTGTATATATATTTTTAAGTTATAACTATTTTTTTATTTTTTACATTATTTGTTTACTTACGCAAAACTTGAAACATCAAGTTTGCGAGACTTACTGAACTTAAAAAAATCGCTTAATATGCAATATTGTAAAGACTCATTCAGCTTGTCTACAAACCTAAAAAAAAACATTAAGTTAGTTCTGGTTAGTACACTAATGTTCTTTGTTGATTCTATAGTATCCGCAGTGGCGTACCTAGGTGTGGGCGAAGTGTGCAGTCGCCTATACGGCCTGGAAAGACCTCTTAAAATGCTAGGATACCAAAGAACATATTATCACGAGTAGGGATGTCAAAGCAAATTATGCAAGATAGATTTATTGGATCTTAAGGACGAAAGAAATAAGGCGTTCCTATTATCTCTTAAGATATACAGGATACAACAAAGAGTATTTTTTAAGGCACGGCATATACATTGTGTCCGAAATTGGTGGCGAATGTATTAGGATAATATGGGAAACACTATAAGAGATAGAAAGATGGTTAAATGGCGCACCTGCGATTGACGTTTCCTTTACTCCCTGCACTTTGTAAAATTTTATTTTTATTTTTTATAAAAATTTACTTAACCGGACTCCAGCCGACTTAAATTAGCAATTTGTTTTATCGAAAATGTAGATAGATACAAAAATACAAGAGACTAAAAATTAAAATTTTTAATAGCTTGATCAAAAATATATAAAATCTGTATAAAAGTCAGTGGCGTACTTTTTCCTCAATAATATTGGCTGGAGTGCCTACTGAAACGCCACTGGAACCAATTATTTTAATATAGGTAAAGCTTTACAAGCGTTTTACTACATTAAATAGGTGTACCAAATTTTAAGTAAATCGGATAAAAGGTTTTTAAGATATTTAAAAAATACCGCTTTTTTGTAACATATGTTTATCATAAACTTTGTTTTTTTTTAATTAACAGAATATTTGGTAAAAACTAAAAAGCTACCAAAATTGATGTAATTTTCATACATTTTCTTATACGTATTAAAAATAAATTATCGGGGGTAATTACACAAGTGCATCAAAATTATCGATAATTTTGCTTGAAAGCGTATTGCCTAAAAACTACCAGAGTTAATTTTCATATTTTGGTGAAAGTGTCAGTCTCCGAAGGAGAAGGGGTCTTTCGCCAAAATGTGAAAATGAACGAGAGTATTTTTTAAAAAGGCAATACATGAAAGCTAAATTATTTGATTATTTTGATACACGAGTGTAATTTAGGAAGAAAATTACTTAAAGAAAGTAAAACTATCAAATAAAGAAATATTAATAATAAGCAAATTTACACATTTGGTGCCAAAACCAGACTTTTCTTTAGAAAAATGTTGGCAAAATTTATGAAATGTCAAACTGACATATTAAATAAACAAAGCTATTGTTAGAATGTGGTTGTCAAATTCTAACAATTTAAAACATGACAGTGCAATTTTCGGTTTCTACTATGCAATTATCACTTGCAATACCACTAGTGCTAAATGTATTTCCGAAAATTTTTTCAAGGCGAAATATTTTGAAAATTATTTTCTTAAAATATTTGTGGCCGAGAAAAAATTCCCCGAATAATTTAAGCACGTGTGGTATTCGGAAAGAAAGTTTTAAACCCAGTTTGTATTAAATAACATTCTTTTAAATTAATATTCCTTACTTTGACACGAGCTTTAAAATTTTACTATAAAATAAATATTTTCCATTTTACCAATTGTAGTTGCAAATATATGTAATTTTAGAGCTTATTATTGTTTTTCTTTATATTATATATACCTTATATTACTACAGTTGGTAAAAATAGTTTATTTTAATTTTTTAGACCCATACCTTGCTTTTGTTTGCTCAGCACTTATGTCTAGTACTTCAGTCTTATGATATTATTTTACTAACTGTAGTTGTATAAAATTGTCATTTAGGGTCTTAAGACATTACATTATTTTATATTATGTTATGTCTGAAATACTACAACTGGTACAAAACAACATTTTCTTTAATTATATATCTGAATGACAGACATGACGTTAAAACAAATTCATTGATTATGTAAAAAAATGTTCACTATAATTCGCTCCAGGGTACTCCAGGCAGAAGAAAAAATTTCCGAAAAATACTTGTGTTGTCATGGTAATGCAACCAAAACTACACATTTAATTGGTCAAAAACAGTGGTGTGGAATTTTCGTTGTAATTAAGCGATAATTGTCGAGCAGACAAATGGGGAGTGTAAGTTTCTAATTCAATCAAACGCCTATACCAAGTTTATTGTAGCCTGTTATATGGTCGCATACTTACCTACGAAAAGAAATTTGCTTAAGCGTTTGGGATAAATTCGTTATCATTGTAATGGCCAAATAGTAAATAATGGCTTTTTGGTTCGAAACGTCGCATAAATGTAAGTGTGATATGTCATTGGATTTAAAATTAAAATATAAGTTTATTAGATTTAAAACCAACTGTTCCGTCCATTTAAAAAACAAGTTAGTTGAGCTTAAAGACGAAAGGTTGGATTTTTAAATTTAATAACATTATTTTATAGAACAGAAAAACTGGCAATAATAATGTGTCATTTGTTTTAAAATAATCTTCACATAAACTGAGAAAAAAATAAAAGTTGTTTCGCAAAATTTCGATTTTTCCGTATAATTCAAAAACGGTTGCTAATTTTTAAATTTTTTAAACGGAATATTGTTAAGTATAAAAATGCGCAACTTTCGGTCCATTTTAAGCAACTCTGTTTTCCTTATTGCCCCTGGGATCTTAATAGTGCCCGTTGAATTTTTAACACCCTGTATAATATGCAAAATCAAAAGGTAATTAGTATTAGGTAGTATGTTTACTTACTTTATTACAGAAACATGTTTTATCACAAAGTTTTTTAAACCATTATAATAATCATTGTTAGTACTGCTGTCAAGCTGTTTTATTAAAATTTGCAGTAGTTTAAGTTGAAAAACTACAAATAACAAAAGTAGAATAATAAGGACATAAATAGTAAACATAAGTCTCTGCCAGATAAATACCAATATCGCATTCAAAATCATGACAAAAATCATATAATCACTTTCTTTGAATGGTAACCACAATGCGAACAAAAATGAATCTTGGAGTAACTCCTTTTCCGATAAATTATCCGACTTCTTTTTAGTGAAACGTATAAATACAAATGTTACATAAAATCCCAGGGCACTCAAAATAAAACCATATCTAAATGCATCTGCTACTTTTTTAAAAAAGAAAAGATACTTCTTGTATAGCGCAAATACTTCTTTTTCCGAAGATTTTATTATTTCCTCTTCGCTATTTTCCATTTCCTGTAATAATGCTAAAATACTTTTATCATGGTACGTAAGTATAAATAATTTTATGCATAACAATAGACAAAGTATTAAGTCAGCGAAACAATAATTAATTCGTAAAACATCAGCATCAATGCTTTTTAACTGATATAGCTTTGCACCAACTGAGGCTAGTAAAGTAGCATAATTGCTTGTGAAATGCGAGCGATCCAAAGATGAACACGTCGTTTATATTCACTTTCGTTCCAGTCTGTGTTCCATATTCCCAAAACCTTTGTTAGGTGCTTAATAAGCTTAATCATTGTTTGCTTATTTACAGAAACTTCCATTTTCAAAACTAAACAAATATGTATGGTAAACTTTTAGCAACTCTGACGACACATATATATTAATAAAAAGTGTGTTTTATTAGGAGTTTATACACCATATGAACCAATCAGTATTCAGTAAAATAATGTACAACAAATTGCTTTATTTCCTCGCAATATAGTATTGGTTGCAGTCATTAATTTTTATGATTGGTGGTAGAGGTAATTATATAAATTGTATACCTATTCTTGGCGGCGTACTCATTTTAAAGTAAAATTTTAGAAGGTTAAAATCAATAGATATTTTTACATTGTACAGAAATACAGAATTGCGTTATGTTGGTATACTGGGTTAGTAAAAGTACCGCAACCAACGACAAATGGACCAAGTGATTCATTTCTAATTTTACGATAAACATTAAGCCAACAATCCTAATAGGCAATGGGGGTGAAGAGAGTGAGAAATGAAAATGGCGGACTTACTTTTTGACCTTGGTCCATAGTATGCACCAGAGGCGTAACATTACCAGCCTTTAATAGTATAAGTAATAATTTTTTATTATTGATAGTAAAAAATTAAAACCATTTTTTTAATATAATATTTTTTATATATTATAATAATTATTTCTCTTTGTATATTATTATAATTTAGATATTTACTTATACTTTGTTGTACATAACCTAAGGATATTGTTTTATTGATATCATTTGTTATTAGGTATACACGGCATCCATAAAGTCGTTTCACAAATTCGATTACAACTAGGGTAAGAGTACTAAGTAAGATTTACCATAAACTAAGAAAAGAAATTTTGAAAGAGTTTATGTACAGTGATGATTTTAAAATTGCTCCCTTCCTCTTAATTTTTAAACGGGACAAGATATCAAAGTCGGATAAAATTTGGATAAAAAGGTGTCACTTAAACTACTTTTTGACATCAAAATTGTGTATGGTCACGAGGCCTAGTGCCAAGAGGGCGTTATCAACTTTTTCTTTCTAATGGAAAGGGGGTCATGTGGCACCTCATTTTAAAGGTCCTTTGATTATCTGCTCAACGCCAGTTTGCTTTTAAAAATTGGTCAAACCGTTCTAAATATAGCAAATTTATGCCAAATTTCAAACGCTTGTAAGTGTAAAACGGTGTATCTGATTTTTTACAATAAAACTGTGGTGAGTAGAGAACCAAAGGGCTATAATTGCAAATATGAATTAAGAGAAAAAACACTATTTCAAAACAATATAAAAACACGTGTACAACACAAAAGTTTATAATACTCTGACATTTGACAAAAGTATATTATCATAAAATGTACAAAATAGCGTTCAATGTAAAAACAAAAGGTCTTGCAATTCTTATATAGTTTTTCGGAAATTGCATCTTTCTTTAAGAGGCGAGGCCATCACTTCTAATTGTGTCTCTAAAATGTTCCCCACATATGTTTAAGCTTTTGGGTAAAACTTTATTCGTTGGTTTAAATCTAATAAACTTATTAAATATTTTCTAATTCTTAAGCTCGAATTCATCTGTGTAGAAATCTACACTCTGGATCGCTGGGCAACCCTAAACAAGTTTAAATATTTGATGATTGTAACCTGTTAAAGACATTACAAACTCACCAAGTGATGTCCCTGAATAAAATGTCTCTATTTACCTGTGAAAAGTGAGGTGCGTAAATGAGTACCAATATTCACTTTCTAATCATCAAAAAACACGAAAAACCGTCTTATCTGATCACTTTTGTCTTGCCAAATTCAATAGCGTAGCGAGGTGGGACAGTTCGCCTCGGGCCCCCAGTTAGAAGAGGCCCCCAAGAAGGGTGTATGTATAGAAAGAAGGATTTCTTTCTTGTTTTCAACTTTGTTCGACTAAGGAAAAAGTCAAAAAGGGGGCCCGGACCACACAAACTATATAATATATTAGAAAGGGCCCCGTTTAAAAGTAAGGACCTTTTATTGGCTTTCAATTTTTTTTTAACAAAGAAACATTAATTTACTGAGATAGTATGGACCTTGATACCTCTAGCTACGCCACTGGCCATATTGTCAAATGAGAGAGCGTCACTCGCAAGCGTCGGGAAGCGTTCATTCATGTTTAGTTTAAGATATGAGTAAAAACCGCGCGGCGTTGCCGGGCTTGTAACCTCACATTTTATGAATTTAGCCTAAAAAAATAATAATAACTAATAATTTTTAAACATATTTAGCCTATTATCATATATAAAAATAAAAAAAATATATATTTATAAGTTAAAATACGAAATCCTTTAATATAAGCTTATCCAATAATTACTTGTGGTTAGTAAGTTTAGAGTGGGAAAATTAAATTTGGCAAGCCGCATTTTAGCGCTTTTACTGTGATGTAACAGCTCAAACGTAAACAAACTGGGTCCATTTATCGTTGACCGCAATTCTCATAACATCTTTGGAGCCGCTAAAGGTACATTTACCAAATTAGATATCTAAGGTGTTGTGAACATGTGAAATTGAATAGTGATATCGGCTTTGTTGCCCTTTAAGTTTTCTGCTACGTATTTTTGTCTTTTTTTTTTAATTAGAATGCCCTTTTTGTTGATTATATTGGGCGGATCCAAAGACAATTATTATAGTTAGTGAAACTATAATTGTTTTTGGCGGATCAAATTTGGTAAGTTTATTATCTTTAATTTTCAAAATGCTGCCTTTATTAGTTGCTGAGATATGATACACTTCACTTTCAGCAAAAGCAAAGTACGTTGCGCGTATACCACCTCAATATCTTTAAAACCGCTAAGGCTCTGTTTACAAAATTTAGCATTTGGGGGCTTTTAGGCATGCCTTATTTGAACGAAAATGCGGTGTTGTTATATCACTGTAACTGGTAAAGATTGAAATTTGAAAATTTGGATTCTTAACAAAATTGGTGCGCACCTTTTTGCAATTAGGGCATTGCACTTAAAATGCCAAAAAATTATGTGTAGCGCAAAACTGACAACACTGGCAACAATGACGATACCACTGAATAATTCCAGGCAAGTAGCCCAGAAACCGTCAAATACCGAAATTAGTAAATACAGCTTAAGCGGTTTTGGAAATATTTGAGCCCATCTGAACTATTTACTTATAATGTGGTGTTGTCATATCTTGCACAACTGGTTAACATGAAATTTATAAAATTTGTGGACTTTGCAATGAAAATAAACTACTTAGAACGAAAAAGGACCACTTGACCAAATTTTAATATTTTTTTGTGTTATAGGTAAGGTAGTAGTAACCCTAGGTAGTAGTTATAGTAAAAATAAAGTCGGTGGTGGCAATACCGCGTTGTCTAAAATGTGTTGTGAAATGCAAACTGCATGTTTTAGTGCTTGGATAACGTTGACGAAACAGGGTAAAAAATGGGTTATAAGTCCAAAAACCCAGCACTCATGGTACACTGGTATTTAGGCATCAGCATTCGTGAGATGTCACAAAGATAAAAAAGAAGTTTATTTGAAAAAGTTATCGTTTTCCTTTGATACCGAGTACTGTTTTTTATTAATTTTTTAAATTTATTAAACGTATCTCCAATTTTAATTAAATTAAGCATACGACAGTGTGCACTTAGCACTTATCTCAAATTTGAATTTCGTTGAGTTATGAGTAGGTATCCTCTTTCTGGTTTGGTCACTTCAACAAAACATGCATAATTTTTTTCTTGTTTGGTATCCTAACCGCGTTTTTACATTAGCGGAAGCCGAGAGCTGGGAGCCGGGTGACCGACGCCGATGGACCGACGCTTATGAGGCATTTGACATGTTAAGAATCGAGAAAGTCGGCAAACTCAACAATCTGTCAGGCGAATCTGGCTTAGTGTGAAAAGAGGGTAAAGGTGGGCATATAATTCTTAAGTGCATTTATAAAGTGTGTGTTAGTCTTGGGTTTAATTAAGAAATTAAAAAAATACATAACCACCCACGACTCCCCACCTATGCTCTGTAATTTAAATTTACTGTTATCAAAACAAAAATAATGTACAGGGTTTACATTTATTTTTTGCTAGCAAAATTTAACGACAAGAAAAAGGGACAAAAAACTTTTTGAATAAACGTTTTATAGATTTTCATCTAATATTTTATAAGTATAACAAAAGAAACAAATGAACATTTACCCTCTAGAAAATTAAGATTTAAACTTTTTTAAACCATACATCCTGTATATTCTGTTACCATTAAAAAGCTTTTTAAAGAGCTTTACAAAAACTGCCTTTAATAGTTTCGTAAATATGACCCTTTAAATCTAAATAACAGCAGACATAATTCCATTATATCTACAATTTTCAGTCTCAGCTTAGAACCATAGTTAGGTATAATAGAAATTATACCTACATACCTACTACTTTTCAGATTTTAGTGGTCATATTTCGAAAACTATTAAAGATGGACATATTAAATGCGGTATTTTTCAAAAGATTTTGTAATGGTTATATAATATACAGGACATTTTATTTAAAAAAGTTTACCTCTTCATTTTTCTTGAGTTTTTGTGTTTTCTTATGTTATGTCCAAAAGATGATAAAGAAAAATCTATGACAGTTTTCTAAGAAAAGTTTTTTTAATTATTTTACTTTTGAAATTGGATGGCAAAATACAAATAAAAACCCTGTACAATGCACTAATGTGCAATCTTAAAATATCACCATTCTCCCTAAAAAAAAGACGTTTAAAACAGTTTTACTAAATATTATTTTTTTGAAACCCATTGTTTTATTTTGCATTATTAATTTTTTGTAAAAGCTGTAATAAATTTGTTAATAATATTGGGTATTAAAAATTAAACAGAAACAATTTACAGTAAATACTTTTGATGCTTAACTTTAAAAAATATCCACTACTTATAAATAAAAAATACCTTTGATGTTTCCCAACTAAGCAAAGGGTGGCATAAAATATAAATCCCTTTTAATAAAACACCAGAGAACAAAATGACTAGGTACAGGGTATTCCATTTAGGAGAAAAACGGCATATTTTCTGACTTTTCCCGTATTTTTTAAGAAATATAAAATAGCCAATCGATGTATTTATTTATTTATTTATTTATTTAAACGTTTTTATTAGTTTCCCAAATCACCCTCAACCGAAGTCCTTCAGCCATGGTAAATTTTACAATTTTTGTTTAAATTACAATAATGATTTGCTAAACTTAAAACATATATACAAAATATAATTCTGTTTGACACAAAAAAAAATCTATGTTAAGGTAACGCTTAGACTAAAATTATTTAACAGTAATTAAAAATATCAAAATATAAGGAACTAATTAACATTATGCAGATTGACAATTTTTTCAAATATAGTTTCTATAGGGAATCTATATCTTGTAGGCCTATTTCTACTAGTTCTGGAAAGTGGTTCCATTTTTTCAATATTGTGTGTTTTCTTTGCAAATTTTGTGTTAATTAATTGTATTCTGTTATGTATTGGTTGTATGTGTGTTTTTTGATACAGAACCTCATTACTTGGATTGTGTAAATTATTCTGTGGGTGTCTCATTTTGGTTATGGTTCGTATAGAGGAAGTTTCTGCAACTGATATGTTTTTGACTGCTGGCCCTCTAAGATTTAAAAATAGTGTGTGTCCATATTCCAATATTGGTCTATATATTGATTTGTTTATTTTCGTCGCTGTTCTTATGGTTATTCCTTCATTCTTGTAAGTTAAAGCTCGAAAGTATTTAACTCGACCAATTTTTTGCATTTAATAGTTTTGGTATGTTGGTTAAAGTTTAGCTTGGCATCTAACTCTATGCCGAGATATTTTGCAGTTGGTTTTGGTCTGATCGGTTGGTTAAAGACGCGAATTTGAGGTGAATTAGGTTTTAGAAAGTGGTTAAACAGAATAAATTGTGATTTAAGTGGATTGGTAATCAGGCGCCATTTCTTAAACCATTTTTCTACATTACCTGTCAATAACTGAAGGTCATTTGCGGCTGTGGAGTTTGTTTTTGCATGGGTTGCTGTGTCATCTGCGAATTGGAGGACATATTTGCTTTTATTTATCCCTTCGATGGATTCCGTTATGTCCTAGCAGTAAATATTATAGAGGAGAAGTGATAACGGTGAGCCTTGGGGGACACCCTGCTCTGGTGTAAATTCTTGGGACTTTTGAGAATTAATTCTTACACTTCATTTTCTGTTCTTTAAAAATTGTTCAATAATATTGATAAGGTATCTACGAACTTGAAGAAGGTGTAGTTTATATATAGACCCTTGTGCCATACGCTATCAAACGCTTTTTCTATATCCATAAATAGTGCAGCAGTTTTTAAGTTTTCAAGTTTCGCTGTCTTAATATTTGAGGTTAGAATAATTGTTAATGGATGTACAGTTGATGCTTCATCTGTAAAGCCAAATTGATGGTTTGGTATTTTATTATGTGTTATCCTATGTAGTCTACTGCGTATTAGTTTTTCATATATTTTTCCTATAACTGGCAATAGAGTAATTGGACGGTAATTTTTGGAATTCTGTGATCGCTTTTGGGTTTAGGAATGTTAATTATTGTCCCTTTTTTCCATAAATATGGAAAGATGTTTTCTTGTAGACAATTCATGTATTTTAGCTCGGAGAATTTGAAAATCGTAATAAAGAACAACTGCATAAAAACAAAAAGACTAACGACCTTTTGACATTAGCGGTAGCCGGGAGTCCCGGCGACGACCCGACGCTATCGGAGTATATGGAGTCTTATGAGAACTTTCACACGTTGAGAACGCGGAAAGTCGGCAAACTCAAAGGCTTCGCATAAGTTTTTATCACTCTGTCTGGCGAATCTGACTTAGTGTGAAACAAGGGTAACGCCATCCATGTTGCGTTTTTTTAATGGAAGTAATGGAACACCCTACATATTATTACATTTTTGAATTCTATGGTCAATGCTGAGTTTTTTTTTATAAGGGTACTATTTGTCTATCTTTAACTGTTTCTTAGTTGTTGACGCTTAAACAATAATATTTTTGGCTTTTAATATTTAAGATTTAATTATCTATACTAATATTATAATGAGGTAAAGTTGTTTGTTTGTTTGTTTTGTTCTTTTAGAATCAGAAAGCTACACTATTTAGGAGTGCTATAGGCTATATTTTATTATCATTAAACAAAAACTTTACACATTAACGCCCAACGAAGTGGGCACGGGTTGGTTATCTTGGATACCTAAACTATAACTTTGTAAAGGCAGATCATAAAAACTCTTTCACTGAAAGTCTAAATACTAACGTACCGTGAATTTCTAACCTAGGTAAGAGAAAGTATGTTAAAACAGGACTAGAATACCTACTTGAAATAGGAATAAACAAAGTGGAAAGATTTTTTTAAATTTTTTCGGTTCTTTTTTGGTCCAAAAATTTCAATTTCATTTCATTTCACCTCATGAATCGAATACCTTAATTATTCGGCTTAAGTTTTCTTTTTTAAAAGTTCGATACGACTACTTCTTGCTGAGATATTGAACTTTCAACAAAAAAACGGCCTTTTTGTCTTTAACCATTAATATCTCAGCAACCACTGAATGCAGAAAAAATTAAGATAGTGTTAAAATCTTAAATAAATCTTATACAAAAATCGGCTATGGTTTTTAAATAATCAGGTGCTTAATTAAAAATATCGAGAAAACCACCTTTAAAATCCTCATAAAGTTTTGATTCAATCCATCAAGTTTCTTTTGGTGTTCGATCGAATTTTGAAAAAGAATATAAAGATCAAAGTCGGTCTATATAAGGTCACGACATTCGGCCATATTGCTTTGACGTGTTATGACGTCACATCTCCCATTTTTCGGCCATGTTGTTCAGTGCCGGAGATATACAGTTTATTGTATTAGTAGAACAACTGTTTACACAACAGTTTTTAATAGTTATTAAGTTGTAAATGCTTTTACTTTAAATAAAAAACATTTGGAAATACATCTTTCAACAAATATCACTTCCAAAACAATGCAAAATTAAATGCGGAAATTCTAGACGCCACTGGATTGATATTCAGCTTTGATTTTTACCCAGTCTTGTCAACTTCTCCCCGAGAAGTGCCCTTTCTTGCGTCCCCGACCTCGAACCGCCTAAAAGTTGAGGATATGTCGCAACCTTATAAATATAAATTAACCTTGATAAAGATTACAATTTTGATTTTAAATGATCAGAATCTTAAACCCAATGCACCAAATAATTTTAAAGTTTTTTTATGCATTTTATTCATAAAAGTATTTAAATTTATAGGAAAAAAAATAAAAGAATAAATTTCGAAAATCTTTTTTTTTCTTTTTGAAGGCAAAATAAAAAAAAACGAAATTATTCAAAAACTTTTTTTTAGGTTTTTACCATTTTCTTAAAACATGTATACACGTTATGCTACTTCGAAAGTATTATGGGCAATTTTTGGCAACGCATGAGAAAGAAACACTAAGTTCCCAGCTTTAAAAGTTTTAGTTGCACAGGGTTAAAAATTATGATCATTTAAAATAATAATTGTTATCCTTAAATTATTCTTCAAAAATTCGATTCAATACAATAAATGAACGACTCTATGGATTAAATCCAAATTTTCTGTGGTTTTTGTAGGCATAATAAACGGAACTGTTAAACGCATACTTAAAATTACTGGTTTTGTCGATATTTTCAATTTAGCGAATATTATCCCAAAAGCAACAAAAAGGCCATCCTTTTCAAATTTTTCAAATTAGCGTTATTTTTTTAACCATAGCCGATTTTTGTAAAGTATTTATTTAAGATTTTAACACCCTCCCTTAATTTTCTTGGGCAGTCAGCGGTTGCTGAGATATTGATGGTTAAAGACAAAAAGGTCCTTTTTCTAAACAAATTAATCTTCTCGGTATTTATTAGGATTGCGCAGTATACGTTGCTTGAAATTTTTTTTTACTGTGGGAGCTTAAAACTAAAAACTTAAAACTTTAAAATGCTTTATTTAAAATTGTGGTACGACCATTTTTAAGTGAAATACAGCCACTTAAAAAACGTCAAAAAAGTTTTTGTATTCTTTAATTTGTTCCACTAGTGTATACAGGGTGTTCATTTGAAAACTTTCCACTCAAGTTATCTTCGAAACCAGACAGATTTGAGAAAATCGCCGAAACACATCAAGATATTTATTAAGGGGGAACGTTTTTACAAAAATTGGACGGCGTCCCTTTAACCCCTTAACCACCAGGGCCACCACCCCAAAATTCTTAAATGAGAAGGCAGATCGAGTAATACATCATTTTAAAGCTCCTGACGAGTACTTTATAACCCTAGAATATGAAGTCAATATCTTCACCTATTACAAAATGGCGGTACTTTAAAAATTACCTAAATACCTGATTTGGATGGCCATATTTCCGAAACTAATAAAGTTAGATGTACTTAATGTGGTATTTTCTTAAAGCTCTTTTAAATATCTTTTTAATGGTAAAATAATATACAGGGTTCTTAAATAAAAAAATATGTACTTTTTCTTCTACCTTGTATATTACTACCAGTATCACCATTAAAAAGACTTTTAAAGATCTTTAGAAAACACCACATTAGGTACATCTAACTTTATTAGTTTCGGAAATATGGCCATTCAAATGAGGTATTTAGGTAATTTTAAAGTACCGCCCTTTGTAATAGGTGAAGATATTGACTTCATATTCTAGGGTTATAAAAGTACTCGTCAGAGCTTTAAAATGATGTATCACTCGACCTGCCTTCTCATTTAAGAATACTGGGGTGAGCCCTGGTGATTAGGGTTAAAGGCGCCGTCAATTTTTGTAAACGTTCCCCTCAATAAATATCTTGACGTGTTTCGGCGATTTTCTCAAATCTGTCTGTTTCGAAGATAACTGAGTGGAAAGTTACAAATGAACACCTGTATATAGCACTACGAGTTTCTTTGGCGGCAGGACAAAGGAAATATACTGGCCAATAAGCTGGAGCAAAAATATTGAAAATACCTGAAAAAAGCGATAGATCCAGCCTCACGATAGGCAACAGAAGGAGCCCATCCGTAAGGAAGCAGGATTTCATAGTTGTCATTAAAATATTAAATAAACATTAAGTTCCCAAGTTAAACCTCCTAAGGGAATTGGATACCCTTCACTCACTATTGGGAAAGAACTGTGGCATGCGCTCACACGTATCCCTAAGGACCTTTATATTTTAAACCCTGATATATTTTAATTTTGGGAATAATGAAATGGAATGGAGCAATAATTGGGAATTCTTTAACAAATGTTTATTATTTAATTTGTATGCAGTAGGTAGATCTAATTACCGAATTATTCTATCTATATCTACAGTGTGTCTACGTAAGTTGGCGTCATATGGGAAACTTTTTTATTATTTATTTTACGAAAACAAATATTATTTATTAAAAGTTTTGCACAATCCAAAACCTAAAATACAATCAGATATCAAATTGTGTCAGTCATCTACGAGGTTTGGCCAAAAATGTAATTTTTGCTCAAAAGTAATACTGTTATTCTGCTAATATCGCAAATTATCATAAAGAAAAGATGTTTAGAATTAAAATTTACTACTAAATATGAAATTTTGTTCAATTCAACAGAAAATGTTTTTTGAATTTTTTTCTGCGAAAACCGAGAAAATTTAAGTTGGTTCATTAGTGCATTGTACGTTCTTTTTGTTTTAATAACAATAAATTTAAAAAAATGAATATGAAACTGTTCTATGCCCTTTATAATCATGAAATGTAGTGTACAAATGTACAAACCTAAATTTTCACCATTATCGCAGGAAAACAAATAAAAAATATTGTTTTTGCAAGTAAACAAAATTGCATATTTGGAAGTATTTTTTAATTTCAAACATCCTTTCTTTAATAATTTTTGAATTAGCAGAAATACAGGTACTTTAATCTTGGGCAAAAATTACATTTTGACCAAACCTCGTAGATTACTGAAACAATTTGATATCTGATGGTTGCTTTTTAGGTTTTGGACCACGCAGAACTTTTTATAAAAAATAACTTTTATTATTAATTTAAGTTCAGACTTTTGAATGTTTATTTAGAAATTGACCAATTACAACAGGATTCGCAATTCGCAAGCTTATGAACTAAGCTTTAACTCTAAAGTTTGTTCTTTGGGAAAAAATCGAGGAGCATTATTAGTTAGGAACGTACCCAGGGAATCTTTTGGCTAGGAACGCACCCTCAAATCTTCTGTGATTAGTGAATGACATAAATAAATGACATTTTATAATTTTTGGTGTGGCAATTTTACAACTTGCAAAAATGCATTTTAATGTATTTTATACGATTAGTATTCCTTAATGTGCTGATTTCCTTTAGTATTTTATGATGTGCTGTTTTTGTTCTCTTGTTTCAGTAATATTATCAAACCCTACTAACTGATAATGGTGCTAATGCTGGTGGAGTGCTTGTTATTTCTGTACTCTAAAGTGTAAATATTAAATATACTCTTGTTTTTTAACCATAACTGTATAATATACATATATAAGTTAAATGTGTGTTTTTTAATATAATTTAATAAATAGGGTTATTTCTGTTTAATCTGAAATAAGAGTAGTTTGTTATTTACATTTCAAAAACATTCACCTAAGACATAATTGTTTTCTCGATATATTCATCATCAGACTTGATAACCAGAACTAACCTAAATTCACTATTTTTCCTCTTCTCTTGCAAACAATTCTTGATTTAGGCTAAATTGGTACTCAATATTTGATTTCCACCTCTTAATTCCCATTTTTCTATTTATTTTACCTATTTTTCCATAAAATTGTTAAGCCTTACTTTCAATTGCAGTAGCCTTGGGCGCGCCAAGGCGAATGTGAAGCTTTGCAATTTTATGGAAAAAATGGGTAAACTAAATAGAAAAATGGGGTCAAAAATTCGTATAGATTCGTAATCAGCGCCCCAAAAAAACCCGTATACCAAATTTCATTAAAATCGGCGAGGCGTCCGGTTTGTAAACAATTACCAAATTTAGCAATACTATGGCAATGTTTTTAAACGTCCCAAAAAAAACTTTAAAAACCTGTTCCTAGAACGTTTACCGTACGGTACGTTTAAAGAACACGAACGTTTCAGAACGTTTATCATACATTTTGGGCTGGCCAAATGATCCAAGGAAGTCTAATATTTCTGTTATTTAACAAGATGCAACAAAATGTCCGATATTATGTAGGGTTTCCAAATAGGCATGTTCTAAAAATATTTTGATCCATACAGAGTGCCCAAAAAGAGTAATTAATATGAGGTTGGTCTTTTAAAAAATATAATTTGAAACGCTACATACAAATATTTTTAGGAGATGCCTAAACCCTACAACTCCTATATAAAACTTATTGTGATATCTGTTTAGATAATAGAAATATTGAACTTCATCGGACCATATAGCCACACAAAAATGTTTTATGCGTTATTTGTTTTCTGGAAGATTAAATTTAAACAAAATATAATTTGACTTTTCTTCAGAATAAAATCAAAAAGTTTATTCAACATTTAAAGAAAATTAAAATTTTTATTAAGTATTAAGAACTATTCTGCTCTTACACAATATAATAAAAGTTATGATTACTTTAAAAGAATTTAAATATAGAAATATTTAATATTAAGTTACTTACAATACAAAGATTTTAATCTATAAACAAAGGTTCATTAGCACTCGGTTTAAATTATTATAATCCAATAAAATAAAATTTTAACAAGACGCCAGACGGAAACTGGGCCAGTGGTTGCATCTCAAAAATGTGGTAAATAGTTTACTAAAAATGTGGTAAACAGTTTACCTAAAAACTTACTGATAAACTTGTTAGAAAATTGTTTTTTTATTAAAAATGAAATGTCTGATGGATATGTTAGAGTTTGACATTACTAAAAAAGTATTAACTGGTAAAAGATACACCTATTAGGTATCTTAACCAGGTAAAAAGAATGGTAATGTTTAGCTTATGGTGACCTGGAGGTCACCATTAGTTTAGCCTAATCATTTGGGTGTTTCTAGCCCTATAACCTTTTTTAATAACAAAATAAAATTTTGAACGTGGGTATACCACATAAATGTGAATTATTTTACAAATTAAAATGTTTTCTATTATTTCTGGTTAAATATAGATTAAAATATTTACTAAAAAGTTGCTTATCAAAATCATCTTAGTACTGAATAGTGTTATTGAGCAAGACCTTGGGGTACATGATTCGCTTTTGGTCTTATATGTTTTTTTATTTTGCTTTTACTTTTTACGAATATATGTAAATTTAATTAAACATAAGGTTCTGGCGTAGTCCTGCAATCACATTTTTAAAAATAGAAAGCAAAAACAAAGACTTAAAAATACAAAATGGCCTAAAAATATAAGCAATATTAAAAGTAAGTGTTTTGTTTTATTAGGAGGTATAAGAGTAATTTTATCATCAACAAAATAAGGACTTAAAATTTAACCAGTTTAAATTCTTTGCTTTATACACACTTTTAAAATATTAATAAAAACCTATTATTTTTAACGATACATTTTATCGATACATGTTATCATAAAGTCCTTTCTGGTTATTTATTAAATTTGGTCTGATATTAATGCTACATAGAGCTAAAGTATAGGTTAAACGTCAAAGCATCAAAGGTTATTTTTATTTGCATTTAGTAACTCTGCACAAAAATTATTTATTGTAAATTGTTTTAATTTAATTCTTAATAACATATCAAAATTACACTTCTGGACAAAAAGGCCGCGCAAGAAAAATGTTCTATCAATTCAATCCTAAATTATATTTCGACGATGTGTAGGATTTTTATAAACTTTTGAGCGAGTTGTTGCTCTCTTTATCAAGATTCCTATTTAATGCCGGTATTGCAAAAGATTTAGGGAATTTGATGCTCTACAGGAAAGATCCAAATATTGCGTTTCGACCTAATTTTTGAAACACCCACACACACAGAGTAAGTTAACGTTACAATTTTTTAAAAGTGTATTTGACTTTAAAGCCTTAACTTTTTTAACAGTTTATATTTTTATTATTATCACCATCTTTATTCTTAAAGAAAACACACATTTTTAAAGAAAACAATGCAGTTTGTGTATCGAATGTCAAGTTATATTTTTACACCTTTCTTAAAATCTTTAACCTAACGATACGAAATAAATAAAAATATAAGTGTTTTAGGCTGGTTGTGTCATTTACAAATCAGAATCAGATTTTCAGAAGAAGAAAGTGCGACCATACTCTTTCTTCTTCTGAATTGTTGGCAAAGGACGATAACTACCATGGAATTCAGACAGATTTTTGCCATCTTCTGGGCTATGCAGGGTATGACAAAACCTATAATTTGAAAAACACCTTGTATATTGTATAACCAGTAAAAATATTTTTAAAGGCCTCGAAAAGTTTCGTCAATACATTCGCAATGTAGCGACCATTATAATTAAATTGCAATGGTTTCTTTAAAAATGTCCTTCCTTCCTTTTAGAATTAAGGAACTGATATGAGTAAAAAACAAAGATGATATTAGTCCCAGAGCTAGTGAACCCTTAGAATACCGTTTTGCCAGTAAGGCTGGAAATTTGTATAGTGATGAATCATAGCCTGCTAAGTACGACAATCATCACCTGGCAAGCATCAGCTCTTCACATCATTACCCTCAGAGTTGGGTTGTATTCAAATACTCAGTATTCTGAATAGTATTCAGAATACATTTTGCCGGTATTCGAATAGTATTCGAATACATTTGTGTGTTTGGTATTCGGCAGAATACTTTTTCGGTTAGTATTCGGGATTCTGTATATTGAATACTTTTAAAGTATTCGGCGAATACTTTTTGAGTATTCGAATACCGTGGTTCTGAGTATTCGAATACCAGAATGTGTAAGCAGGATCCGAATACCAAAATTGTCAGGCGTAGAATACCAAAAGGGAACAAAAAGCAGGGAAAAATGAGGTGACGACTTTTTTATTTTGCTCTTCAAGTTTTTAATAATCGTTTTTTTCTAGTATTCGATTCCTTTTTTTCCAGTATTTGAATACCGATTCCGGATGTTCGTGAATACCAAGTATTCTGAATACTTTTTTCTTCCAAGTATTCAAATATTCGGTATTCGAATACTTTCTTTTTCCGGTATCCGTATTCGAATACCCATTTTCAGTATTCGACCCAACTCTGATCACCCTGTATATTTTTAAAAGTTTAATAATAATAATAATAAAAGAACTTGCCGCTGCAAGCTTGAAATTTTTCTAGGATTCACTTCATTCATAGTAAGGTAAGGAAAAAAAAATTGACAGGTGTTTTCGATGAGCACAAGTACCTGCCAGGCGAACCGAAAGGTGTACTATACACCTGTACGCATATGTTTAATGCTCCCTTTTATTTTTATACGGATAAATTCAAAAATTTAAACTTTGAAATATAAAATTAATGCATAAATACTATATTCTAGAGTAAAATTGAGAGATGAAAATTTCAAGATGGCGGCTGGACGCTATCTTGGAAAAAAGTTAAATGGAAAGGGGGTCTTGTGGCATATCATTTTAAAGCTTCTGACGAGTACTTTATAACACCAGAATATAAAGTCAATACCTTCACCTAATACAAAATGGCGGTACTTTAAAGTTACCTAAATACCTGATTTGGATGGCCATATTTCCAAGACTAATAAACCAAGTATAAAAACTGTTGTAATATTTTTTAAATGGTTTATTTTGGTTTATCAATCTAGTTGTATATATCATTATAGGTAATATTTTTTTTTACTATTTTAATTACTCTGTAAATGAATACTAGTTGGGCAATAAAGATATTATTATAATAACAATAATTATTATTATTAATAAGGATATCATTATTTTTATTTATTAAATAAAAGTATTCTTTACAAAACACATTTATCAGTTTTTACGAGGTTGCAGGCAAAAATTTAATTTTTGCTCAAAAGTAAGGTTTAAGAGGTTTAAAATTAAAAACAGCTGTAAAATAGGCTTACTTGTTTATTTACCAGAATTTTTGTGTTTTTTTATGTTTTTTCTGACGTTGAAAATATAGGCTTTTACATTAGTGCTTATTACTTCGTGCTTCTTTTAATAACAGTTTAAAGATAAATAGAATTGTATTTTAAAATAAAGGTCACAGGAATGAAACAAAGGATTGTCCACAAAAACAACTATTTGGAGATATGACACTTTTAATATTTATTATTTTTAGTCAATAGTAAGCAATGGACACTACCAATTTTATCCGGGTATCGCATCGACAATATAAGTTTTATTTGAGTTGATATTATGGGCAATTAAAGTATAACGATGCGATTTACCATTAGATTGTGCCAATAATCTCGTTTTGATATAAATGGACATTTATTGTTTTATTCCTGCACCCTTTAAATGTTTATTTATTAAATGTATTGCACTTAAGTATATCTTGATGTTGGGATAAAACTACTTATTAAGAATGTCTTTTTTAAATCTTAAAACTATTTCTTGTGCAATCTCAAGTTAATTGTTGAGTTCTAAAAACCTGCTAAACAACTAATTAAGTAAGAGAATAATGTGATGTAGTAAGCACAAAAATTTTGCACAGTAAAATTACTAAAATTTTACTTATATTTAGTTGCAATTAATTAAATTATAAATTAGGGTATAATTTATTAATTCTAGATAGTTTAAATAGCCTACTACACACAGCACCAGGGAGCCATAGAATATCCTAAATGGATCCTGATGTCCTAACATTATGATATCCTGCCGTGGATATCCCTAGGCGATTTATAAGTCAACCTTATATGGAATATCCAATATTGGATAACCTAAGAATCGCTTTAGGAGGAAATCCACTGGAAATCCTGGTTGGAAAGTCACCGGGCATCCATATGTATCCTTGATTTTCATGTTATTTCCCATATCGAAAACAGGAAGTCTAATTTGCAGTGAAGATTTCCAAGGTTATCCCAACAGGGTAGCCTACAACGGTTCCTAAAGGAAGTTCTAAGGATACCCCAAAAGGCTGGCCTATGATGGTCTACCGGGTGATGCATCGCCGGGCGGGACATAGGAAATCCCATGTAATTTTTAATGGGGTCAATTATTGGCTCTCCTAATTATTTTAGAGAAAAATTCTATTAAAGTTTATTAAAGAGCATGCAAATCTACGTCCATGGTAAAAACTTTAGATTTTTCGGTTAACCCGTTTGCTAGTTAGATGCTAATATATTTTTAAAAATTGTTACAATATTATCGCCTCATATTTATGAACAGCATAAAAATATCAGTGAGCGTGACATAACGTTGTCATTTTGAAATTTAGTTCTTTATTATTATCAAAAAATCGTAGAAGCGAAAAAGATTAACCATGAGTTATACTACTGAAGAAAAAGTATTGATGATTAAATGGTAATAGCAAGGAAATAGTTACCAAAAGGTGTCAGACATGTTCGCTGCTCAGTATCCGAATAGACCGATACCCGGAAAATCAACAGTCGATAGGACTATCAAAAAATTTGAGACCAAAGGCACAGTGATAAATAACTGCAGATGTGAAGCTAGGGAGTATCAAAGAGAAGAAAATGTAAGAGATGATAGAGACTTGGAAATTTTATTGCACGTGGAAGAAAATGAAGGGAAGGTGAGTACAAGGAAACTTCAGGATATCGTAAGAAAAGATCAATCAACAGTGCTCCAGATTTTGAAAAGGCGTAAAGGTACATTTCATACAAATATGAAAGACATCAAGAGCTAGGGATGGGGATGAAATACGACGGCAGGAATTTTGTTTTGACATGTATGGAAAGGGCAAACATGGACAAGGATTTTTTAAGAAATGTTTGTTTTACTGATGAGTGCACATTTACGTTAAACAATGAAACCAAATTTTCATAATCAAAATTTTAATGCAGAATTTTATTTGGAACTACTCGAAGAACTAACTTTACCCGCTTTAAATGATGTATCCAGGAAAAATCAGGAAATTTGGTACCAAATGTATGGCTGTCCGGCACATAATACCCTGGCTGTTCGGGAATATTTACACAATGCTTTTAATGGAAATGTTATTGGCCTACATCACACCATAAATTGGCCAGCCAGGTCTCCTGATATTTTGCCAAATGTTTTCTTCCTCTGGGGCCATTTAAAAAGCATGATATACAAGGATAAAAATTACTCTAATCTAGATGATTTAAAAATGCTATTTCTGCAGGATGCAATAAAATTTCAATTTACCAATTAGCCAATGTAAGAAGACAATTTTATGAACGTCTGAGTTATTGTCCAGCAGTCAATGGAGGAATATTGAAAGTTTTCCTAAATCTTAAGTTTATTTCCAACATATTTATTATTGTAATAATATTAATAATTTATTAAAGCATGTAAATATTATAAATGTCATGAGTTCTTGAAATTTGTTACTCTAGTTTAGTTTAACTTAACTTAATTCAGTTTGTATAAATACAACTTTAATCTTTTCGCTCTACGACTTTTTGATAATAATAAAGCACCAAATTTCAAAATGACAACGTAATGTCACGCTAACTAGGTATTTTTATTGTTGTTCATAAATATGAGGCGATAATAATGTAACAATTTTTAAAAATATATTAGCATCTAACTAGCAAACGGGTTAACCGAAAAATCTAAAGTTTTTACCATGTACGTAGATTTGCATGCTCTTCAATAAACTTTAATAGAATTTTTCTCTAAAATAATTACGGGAGCCAATAATTGACCCCATTAAAAATTACATGGGATTTCCTATGTCCCGCCCGGCGATGCATCACCCGGTATAAAAGTTTCACTAGAAGGACCATTGGAGGTCGAGTGCTGTTTGGGTATCGGAAAATATGTTAATTAGCCACTAGCTACGCCACTGATTTTTACCGTCCTGTCTGAGTAAGGCTACGGCCACGATACCAAGCATCATGCCTTTAAGAAAGTTTATGCTACATAAGGATCGGGGGCAGCAGATTTTTATGTTAGCATAGTACTCTTACACTCTCCGCACTTTGCTCACCGCTTGCTGCATCTTATCCTAGCCGGCTTCTAAAGCAATTTATTTAAAATTCAGAATAAGTGTAGTATATGAGTACGCTGCTCGTATGATCTACAAATAAAATTCATATTTTTTATTTAAATTCATACTTTGTTAAACTAAGAAATATTTTTAAAAATTCTTAAGTACAGGAATTCATTGTATTTTTACGGTATTTAGGATATTATTATAGATAAAGACTCAAGTGGTGCTGCTTTTTAATTAAACTTAAAGCGTTGCCAAGTATGCTTTCTATTTAAAAAAGTTGAAGTTTCTTGAATTGGGCCTTTCAACTGCAAAACATATGTATCAACAAATTTTCTATGTACACTCTTTTTCTACTCGAATATTAAATGAGCGGAAAAATTTTCGTTCCAAAACTGGGAATTACACAAAATTTTCAAAAAAAAACCTTTTAAAGTGGATTCCTACATAAAGACATTTCTTTTAGACAAAAAAAAAAAAGAAGTAATTTATAACGACATTTAAAAACTACAAATCTTTCCATATTTATCCATTTCTGTAGCTGAAGCGGTTTCTAAGATCCTCATACTAAACATACGTTTTGTGATAAGGAGGTTATTAATTCAAGCTAACCTTTATTGCTGATTGAAGCGTCATATCTCCAAATGGTCCTATTCGAATTCTCAAATGCCGCTGTGCCCTCATAAGTATAATTAGCAACATTTTCTTACTTCTGGCATCTTGGTTATACCAATTTGTTTGAGAAAGTTTATCTGCAATAGCTAGGCTCTACAATGAATAATTATTTATATTTTAACAAATACAGTGTGTTCAGATATTGCGTGAACAGGCTGTGCCAAATTCGACGCTTTTGATAGGAAACTTAGGTTTCTGTACGTTTTACAAAAAAACTGACCCCCGCGAGGCTCAAATTTCAAGCCAAATTTACTAGTGAAAACCAAAATTCGTTATCTTGCGTCGTTTACTCGCTACAGCGTGTTTCCTAATTTTTGCGTTTTTTAAATCCTTTATAACTTTTTATTTTTAAACATTTTTAATTCTGTAAAAATATTTTTACAGCAACTTTTATGCAGATTACAGATATATATATATATTTTTCTAGAGATGTGCATTTTTGATTTATTTATTTAATTTTGGAAATTTTAAATCGAGTACCCGGTATATTTTCCTACCATTAAACTGGTTAAGAAATTACCATTTTAAAAAGTGTCACACTTTATATTTATTATCAGCCGTTTCTGAGATATTGCATATTTTGTCATTTATGACACTGATATTGGTTAGATAGTAGGCCATGAAAGAAGTAATAATTATGTTTTACTTTAAACAATCTTGTTATAACTTTTGTTTTTTATGAACTGCAATGACGGGAAACCAGGGTGGCTCGAATTCGACGCTCATCAATTGGGATTTCGGAAACCGTAAGAGATACAGGATCGGTTAAATGAAGGCAAAGTTGCGCAATTTGATGCTCAATAAAATGCCGTTTTGCGTATTAAAAAATCCGAAGTACTTCCGAAGATATTCGAAAAAAACCGGAAATTTCAATTTTGGTTTCTATTGTTTCCTGGCTATATTTGTTAAGATAACTCAAAATGAAAAACACGTTTTCATGGCCACTTTTTCTGCTCTATAATTCAGTGTGATTAAATATTGAATCTGACGTTTCGGCTTCTGGCGACCATCATCAACTTAATTTTTTAAATACGAACCTGATATTTTTTCAATTTAATTAAATCCTTTCATCACTCTTAAAACACTATATATCGCCACTTTGATATTTGCCGACGTTTCGTACAGAAAATTCCATCAACAGAATATTACATATTTATTTTACCATAATACGGCCCTGAACCACATTTTTAGGTAAGAAGGTAAAAAAAATAGATAAACTTATTACATATTCGTAATCTTTTTATTGCAACTCATTGATATCTAACAGCGAAAATTACTTTATTAACCGAAAATTTCATGAATATTAGACATAAGATACAAAAAGGTAGTCAACAAATCAGCCCTACATAAACAATTTGTAATACCATCTTGATGCCCATATTAAATATAAACATAATTTATATCACTATTATAGGTGTTCAAAGAGATAACCTTCCGCCTCAATGCATTTTCTTGCTTTGCTTTGTATTTTTAATACAGCCCGATTAATTGTTCTCGCAGGAATGGCAGCAACTTCCCTTATCAAATTTTGTCGTAGTACTTAAAGGTCGTGAGGTGCATTTTTAAATAAACGGTTCTTAAGATATCCCCAAAGGAAATAATCTAGGGGACTAAGATCTGGGCTCCTAGCGGGTCATCTTGCAAAACCATTTATTAGGAAATATATGGTAAAGGAATTGAGCTACTTCCCTTCCATTGTGGGCAGGAGCTCCGTCTTGCTGCCACCATATTTCTTGAAATACTGCCAAAGGTTGATTATCTAGGGCGTCTAAGACATCATTCCTAATCAAATTTAGATATCGTTCGGAAGTTAAGGTCCCTTCGTAAACGAAAGGTCCAATAATTTTGTTCCTCCACATACCAATCCATACATTAAATGAAGTTCTCCCTTGAATTCGTACCTGCTGGTTAGTTTCTGTTAATAAAGTAATTTCCGCTGTTAGATATCAATGAGTTGCAATAAAACATTATGAATATGTAATAAGTTTATTCTTTTTTTACCTTTTTACCTAAAAATGTAGTTCAGGGCCGTATTATGGTTAAATAAATATGCAATATTCTGGTGATGGAATTATCTGTACGAAACGTCAGCAAATATCAAAGTGGCGATATATAGTGTTTTAAGAGTGATGAAAGGATTTAATTAAATTGAAAAAAATATCAGGTCCGTATTTAAAAAATTAAGTTGATGATGGTCGCCAGAAGCCGAAACGTCAGATTTAATATTTAATCACACTGAATTATAGAGCAGAAAAAAGTGGCCATGAAAACGTGTTTTTCATTTTGAGTTATCTTAACAAATATAGCCAGGAAACAATAGAAACCAAAATTGAAAATTCCGGTTTTTTTCGAATATCTTCGGAAGTACTCGGAATTTTTAAAACGCAAAACGGCATTTTATTGAGCATCAAATTGCGCAACTTTGCCTTCATTTAACCGATCCTGCATCTCTTACGGTTTCCGAAATCCCAATGATGAGCGTCGTACAGGGTGGCTCGAATTCGACGCTCATCATTGGGATTTCGGAAACCGTAAGAGATACAGGATCGGTTAAATGAAGGCAAAGTTGCGCAATTTGATGCTCAATAAAATGCCGTTTTGCGTATTAAAAAATCCGAGTACTTCCGAAGATATTCGAAAAAAACCGGAAATTTCAATTTTGGTTTCTATTGTTTCCTGGCTATATTTGTTAAGATAACTCAAAATGAAAAACACGTTTTCATGGCCACTTTTTCTGCTCTATAATTCAGTGTGATTAAATATTGAATCTGACGTTTTCGGCTTCTGGCGACCATCATCAACTTAATTTTTTAAATACGAACCTGATATTTTTTTCAATTTAATTAAATCCTTTCATCACTCTTAAAACACTATATATCGCCACTTTGATATTTGCCGACGTTTCGTACAGAAAATTCCATCAACAGAATATTACATATTTATTTTACCATAATACGGCCCTGAACCACATTTTTAGGTAAGAAGGTAAAAAAATAATAAACTTATTACATATTCGTAATCTTTTTTATTGCAACTCATTGATATCTAACAGCGAAAATTACTTTATTAACCGAAAATTTCATGAATATTAGACATAAGATACAAAAAGGTAGTCAACAAATCAGCCCTACATAAACAATTTGTAATCCATCTTGATGTCCATATTAAATATAAACATAATTTAATACACTATTATAGGTGTTCAAAGAGATAACCTTCCGCCTGATGCATTTTCTTGCTTTGCTTTGTATTTTTAATACAGCCCGATTAATTGTTCTCGCAGGAATGGCAGCAACTTCCTTATCAAATTTTGTCGTAGTACTTAAAGGTCGTGAGGTGCATTTTTAAATAAACGGTTCTTAAGATATCCCCAAAGGAAATAATCTAGGGGACTAAGATCTGGGCTCCTAGCGGGTCATCTTGCAAAACCATTTATTAGGAAATATATGGTAAAGGAATTGAGCTACTTCCCTTCCATTGTGGGCAGGAGCTCCGTCTTGCTGCCACCATATTTCTTGAAATACTGCCAAAGGTTGATTATCTAGGGCGTCTAAGACATCATTCCTAATCAAATTTAGATATCGTTCGGAAGTTAAGGTCCCTTCGTAAACGAAAGGTCCAATAATTTTGTTCCTCCACATACCAATCCATACATTAAATGAAGTTCTCCCTTGAATTCGTACCTGCTGGTTAGTTTCTGTTAATAAAGTAATTTCCGCTGTTAGATATCAATGAGTTGCAATAAAACATTATGAATATGTAATAAGTTTATTCTTTTTTTACCTTTTTACCTAAAAATGTAGTTCAGGGCCGTATTATGGTTAAATAAATATGCAATATTCTGGTGATGGAATTATCTGTACGAAACGTCAGCAAATATCAAAGTGGCGATATATAGTGTTTTAAGAGTGATGAAAGGATTTAATTAAATTGAAAAAAATATCAGGTCCGTATTTAAAAAATTAAGTTGATGATGGTCGCCAGAAGCCGAAACGTCAGATTTAATATTTAATCACACTGAATTATAGAGCAGAAAAAGTGGCCATGAAAACGTGTTTTTCATTTTGAGTTATCTTAACAAATATAGCCAGGAAACAATAGAAACCAAAATTGAAAATTCCGGTTTTTTTCGAATATCTTCGGAAGTACTCGGAATTTTTAAAACGCAAAACGGCATTTTATTGAGCATCAAATTGCGCAACTTTGCCTTCATTTAACCGATCCTGCATCTCTTACGGTTTCCGAAATCCCAATGATGAGCGTCTGAAGAAGAAGAAACCGCAGAAAACTTATGGTGCAACTGTGAAGCCTTTTGTCATCTGCAGTTTGCAAAGCTGGGTGAGAAAACTCCAAAGTGGTAGAATTTGCCAAGGAGTCAGTTTTAAGTTTACGGAGTCTGATTAAATGGCTTGGATACCATGCTGGATACACAGACTGAGCAGGTTGCAGTGATAGAACACCTGCAATCTAATCGTATCTAATCTAAGTATTGAATTAAATACCATATCATTTTTTTAGGTAGTAAATATAAATAAATTGTACGTGTTAAAATGTACGAAAAATTTGGGTGATTAAGTAAACTTTTTCCTTATTTTGATAAGATGATTCTACCATATCAGTTTAGTAGCACAGTTTACAAACAGCCTGTATATTCACTATCGGACACAAATATTATCAATCAAATAGATAAATTTGGTAAAACTGCAAATAATATAAATTTTCATGTTGGTTTATAGCTTTAGTGTCGTTTTCTAGATAGGTCATACTGTAATAATTAGATACGAACATCTTTGAAGCATTATTTGTAGCAACATGCGCAGCGCAGTAAATAATTCTGAGGATATTAAAAAAAATGACGTAAAAGTATTGCAACATTTGCATTAAGGTTAATTAATTAAATAAACAAAGAAAGTACAATACCATATTATTAAGAACACAATTTTAAAACTATTCACGAGTTTAATAACAAATAGCATATCCTTTGTTGCCTAGAACTTTGGCACATCTTCTGGGCATGGAGTTGGTTAAAGGTTATATATAATACATAAACTGCAGAGATTTCTCCAAACTTCTGAAATTTTATTAATAAGTGCTTGTTTGTTAGAAACAAAAATTGGTTTGTATTTGGCCGTTCTACTTCTTCCCATATGTTTTTATGGGATTTAGGTCAGGGAGATAGCGCAGGCCAGTCTTAAAACTGGAATATTGTTCTGCCTGAACCACTGTCACAAATGCTTAGAAGTGTGCTTTAGATCTTTATCTTGCTGAAAAATGAACTGTAAGGGCACATAGAAAACTTAATGCTACCTTTCTGGAATAGGAAATGCCCACGGTTCATTTTTCAGCAAGATAAATATCGAAGCACACTTCTAAGCATGTGTGACAGTGGTTTAGGCAGAACAATATTCCAGTTTAAGACTCGCCTGCGCCATTTTCCGACCTAAATCTCATAAAAACATATGGGAAGAAGTAGAACGGCCAATACGAACCCAATTTTTTGTTTTTAACAAACAAGCACTTATTAATAAAATAAGTTTGGAGAAACTTCAGCTTATGTAATATAAACCTTAACCAACTTCATGCTCCAGAAGATGTGCCAAAGTTCTAGGCAACAAAGGATATGCTATTTGTTATTAAACTCTGTGAATAGTTTTAAATTGTGTTTTTAATAATATGGTATTGTACTTTCTTTGTTTATTTAATTGACCAACCTTAATGCAAAATGTTGCAATACTTTTACGTCATTTTTTTTAATATCCTCAAATTATTTTACTGCGCTGCGCATGTTGCTACAAATAATGCTTCAAAGATGTTCGGTATCTTAATTATTACAGTATGACCTATCTAGAAAACGACACTAGTTATAAACCAACATGAAAATTTATATTATTTGCAGTTTTACCAAATTTATCTATTTGTTGAAATATTTGTGTCCGATAGTGAATATACAGGCTGTTTGTAAACTGTGCTACTAAACTGATATGGTAGAATCATCTTATCAAAATAAGGAAAAGTTTACTTAATACCCAAATTTTTCGTACATTTTAACACGTACAATTTATTTATACGAATAGGAAACACTATAAGAGATAGAAAGATGGTTAAATGGGAAAAGTTGTGAGCTATTCAACATTTTAATTATTGCTGTTTTGATTGCGGCTGTATTTTATTTGGTTTTGAGTTATTTAAAAAAATTAAAATGTGCACTTTTGACGATGTGCTGTAACTTTCAATTTAAATTATGTTTGGAATTGTAAAAACATTATTAGCAACTTTGTAAAAGCAATGCATTTCTGTATTCAGGTTATAATTTCACTTCGGTTTTTAGATGTCATCATTAAAAAATTACAGATTTTATCCAAACCATCGTAGATATTTTTTTGGCTTAAAGGTAATATTATGCCTCAATTTTTTCAATTATCACTATTATCATTATTTAATTTATTTATTTATTCATAGTTTAACTAAAAAGCTACCAGAATTGATGTAATTTTCTATACATTTCTCTTGCTACATGTACTACAAAATAATACCATCGGGGTAATTACACAGCGCGCATCAAAATTATCGATAATTTTGTGCTTGATAGCGTATTGCCCAAAAACTACTAGAGTTGACTTTCATATTTCGGCGATAGAGTCCATCTCCGAAGGAGAAGGGGTCTTTCGCCAAAATGTGAAAATGAACGAAAGTATTTTTGCATGGCAATACATGAAAGCTCAAATTATTTGATTATTCTTTGATACACACGTGTAATTTAGGAAGAGTACTACTTTAAGAAAGTAAAACTATCAAATAAAGAAATATTAATAATAACCAAATTTACACATTTGGTGCCAAAACCAGACTTTGTTTAGAAAACGTTGGCCAAATTTATGAAATGTCAAACTGACATATTAAATAAACAAAGCTGTGTTAGTTGTGTGGAATGGCTTGTCAAATTCAACAACCCAAAACATGACAGTGCAATTCTCGATTTCTTACCATGCAATTATAAACACTTTCAACGTACCACCCAGCGGCCTCGACTTATTTCCGGAAATTTTTTGCTGTGGGCTACCGTCATCATATTTTAAAATTATTTTCTTAAATATCATTTGTGGCCGAAAAAAACTTCCCGAATAGCATTTAAGTTCACCGTGTGGTATTCGGTAATAAAGTTTTTAAACCCGGTTTGTGTTAAATAATATTCTTTTAAATTACATATTTCCGTCACTTTGGCTTCGAGCTTTAAAATTTTACTATAAAATAAATATTTTCCATTTTACCAACTGTAGTTGCAAATATATGTAATTTTAGAGCTTATCATTGTTTTTCTTTATATTATATATGCCTTATATTACTACAGTTGGTAAAAATAGTTTATTTTAATTTTTTAGACCCATACCTTGCTTATGTTTGCTCAGCACTTATGTCTAGTACTTCAGTCTTATGATATTATTTTACTAACTGTAGTTGTATAAAATTGTCATTTAGGGTCTTAAGACCAATACATTATTTTATATTATGTTATGTCTAAAATACTACAACTGGTACAAAATAACATTTTCTTTAATTATATATGTGAATGATAGACATGACGTTAAAACAAATTCATTGATTATGTCAAAAAATGTTCACTATAATTCGCTCCAGGGTACTCCAGGCTGGAGAAAAAAATTCCGATAAATACTTGTGGTGTCATGGTAATGCAACCAAAACTACACATTTGATTGGTCAAAAACAGTGGTTTTTCGTTGTAATTAAGGGATAATTGTCGAGCAGACAAATGGGGGACTGTAATTTTCTAGTTTAATCAAACGCCTATACCAAGTTTATTGTAGCCTGTTATTAAAAATGGTTGCATACTTACCTACGAATAGAAATTTGCTTAAGGGTTTCGGATAAATTCGTTATCATTGTAATGGCAAAATAGTAAATAATGGCTTTTCGGTTCGAAACGTCGCGTAAATGTAAGTGTGATATGTCATTGGATTTAAAATTAAAATATAAGTTTATTAGATTTAAAACCAACTGTTCCGTCCACTTAAAAAAACAAAGTTGAGGTTGGTGGCTTAAAGACGAAAGGTTGGATTTTAAATTTAATAACGTGATCATTTGTTTGAAATTGTTCTTTGAAATATCTCTTCACATAAACTGAGAAAAAAATAAAAAGTTGTTTCGCAAAATTTCGATTTTTTCCGTATAATTAAATTTTTAAACGGAATATTGATAAGTAAAAAATGCGCAACTTTTGGTCCATTTTAAGCAACTCTGTTTCTCTTATTGCCCCTGGGATCTTAAAAGTGCCTGTTGAATTTTTAACACCCTGTATAATATGCAAAATTAAAAGGTAATTAGTATTAGGTAGTATGTTTACTTACTTTATTACAGAAACATGTTTTATCACAAAGTTTTTTAAACCATTATAATAATCATTGTTAGTACTGCTGTCAAGCTGTTTTATTAAAATTTGCAGTAGTTTAAGCTGAAAAACTACAAATAACAAAAGGAAAATAATAAGGACATAAATAGTAAACATAAGTCTCTGCAAGATAAATACCAATATCGCATTTAAAATCATGACAAAAATCATATAATCACTTTCTTTGAATGGTAACCACAATGCGAACAAAAATGAATCTTGGAGTAACTCCTTTTCCGATAAATTATCCGACTTCTTTTTAGTGAAACGTATAAATACAAATGTTACATAAAATCCCAGTGCACTCAAAATAAAACCATATCTAAATGCATCTGCTAATTTTTTAAAAAAGAAAAGATACTTCTTGTATAACGCAAATACTTCTTTTTCCGAAGATTTTATTATTTCCTCTTCGCTATTTTCCACTTCCTGTAATAATGCTAAAATACTTTTATCATGGTACGTAAGTATAAATAATTTTATGCATAACAATAGACAAATTGTTAAGTTAGATAAACAATAATTAATTCGTAAAACATCAGCATCAATGCTTTTTAACTGATATTGCTTTGCACCAACTGAGGCTAGTGTAAGTAGCATAATAGCTTGTGAAATACGAGCGATCCAAAGATGAACACGTCGTTTATATTCACTTTCGTTCCAGTCTGTGTTCCATATTCCCAAAACCTTTGTTAGGTGCTTAATAAGCTTAATCATTGTTTGCTTCTTTACAGAAACTTCCATTTTCAAAACTAAACAAATATGTATGGTAAACTTTTAGCAACTCTGACGATACATATATATTAATAAAAAGTGTGTTTTATTAGGAGTTTATACACCTATGAACCAATCAGTATTCAGTAAAATAATGTACAACAAATTGCTTTATTTCCTCGCAATATAGTATTGGTTGCAGTCATTAATTTTTATGATTGGTGGTAGAGGTAATTATATAAATTGTATACCTATTCTTGGCGGTGTACTCATTTTAAAGCAAAATTTTAGAAGGTAAAAATCAATAGATATTTTTACATTTTACAGAAATACAGAATTGCGTTATGTTGGTATACTGGGTTAGTAAAAAGTACCGCAACCAACCACAAATGGACCAAGCGATTCATTCCTAATTTTACGATAAACATTAAGCCAACAATCCTAATAGGCAAAGGGGATGAAGAGAGTGAGAAATGAAAATGGCGGACTTACTTTTTGACCTTGGTCGATAGTATGCACCAGAGGCGTAACATTACCAGCCTGTTAATAGTATAAGTAATAATTTTTTACTATTGATAGTAAAAATTTAAAACCTTTTGTTTTAATATAAATATTTAAATTAATTAATAATATCGTACAAAATTACAAACAAAATTATAACACAAAATCTAGACATAAAGAAATCTGATTTATGTTATTTTGTAGCTATAAAGATAAAGCACATTTATTTGAATCATATATTTTTTTTATACGTGGCTTTTGTGTTATATTATTTATTTCTCTTTGTATATTATTACAATTTAGATATTTACTTTTACATTGTTGTACATAACTTAACGATATTGTTTTATTGATATCATTTGTTATTAGGTATACACGGCATCCACAAATTCGATTACAACTCGGGTAATGTACTTAAGAGATAAGTAAGATTAACCATAAAATAAGAAAAGGAATTGTGAAAGAGTTTATGTACAGTGAGGATTTTAAAATTGCTTTCTTCCTCTTAATTTTTAAACGAGACAAGATATTAAAGTAGGACAAAATTTGAATAAAAAGGTGTCACTTAAACTACTTTTTGACAACAAAATTGTTATGGTCACGAGGCCTAGTGCCAAGGGGGCGTTATCAACTTTTTCGTTCTAATGGAAAGGGGGTCATGTGGCACCTCATTTTAAAGGTCCTTTGATTATCTGCTCAACGCCAGTTTGCTTTTAAAAATTGGTCGAACCGTTCTAAATATAGCAAATTTATGCCAAATTTCAAACGCTTGTAAGTGTAAAACGGTGTATCTGATTTTTTACAATAAAACTGTGTTGAGTAGAGAACCAAAGGGCTATAATTGCAAATATGAATTAAGAGAAAAAACACTATTTCAAAACAATATAAAAACACGTGTACAACACAAAAGCTAATAATACTCTGACATTTGACAAAAGTATATTATCATAAAATGTACAAAATAGCGTTCAATGTAAAAACAAAAAGTCTTGCAATTCTTATATATTTTTCTGGAAATTGCATCTTTCTTTAAGAGGCGAGGCCATCACTTCCTAATTGTGTCTCTAAAATGTTCCCCACATATGTTTAAGTTTTAGGTAAAACTTTATTTCCTAATTCTAAAGCTCGAATTCATATGTGTAGAAATCTACGCTCTGGATCGCTGGGCAACCCCAAACAAATATTCGATGATTGTAACCTGTTAAAGATATTACAAACTCACCAAGTGATGTCCTGAATAAAATGTCTCTATTTACCTGTGAAAATTGAGGGTGCGTAAATGAGTACCAATGTTCACTTTCTAATCATCAAAAAACACGAAAAAACGCCTTATTTGATCACTTCTGTCTTGCCAAATTCAATAGCGTAGCGAGGTGGGACAGTTCGCCTCCGGGCCCCCAGTTAGAAGAGGCCCCAAGAAGGGTGGAAAAGAAGGATTTTTTCGTTTCAACTTTATTCGACTAAGGAAAAAGTAAAAAAAGGGGGACCCGGACCACACAAACTATATAATATATATTGGAAAGGGCCCCGTTTAAAAGTAAGGACCTTTTTTTGGCTTTCAATTTTTTTAACAAAGAAACATTAATTTACTGAGATAGTATGGACCCCGATACCTGCTAGCTACGACACTGGCCATATTGTCAAATGAGAAGGCGTCACTCGCAAGCGTCGGGAAGCGTTCATTCATGTTTAGTTTAAGATATGAGTAAAACCCGCGGGCGGCGTTGCCGGGCTTGACAAATAACCTCACATTTTAAGAAATTTAGCCCTAAAAAATAATAATAACTAATAATTTTTAAACTTATTTAGCATATTATCATATATAAAAATAAAAAAATATATTTATAAGTTATAATACGAAATCCTTTAATATAAGCTTATCCAATAATTACTTGTGGTTAGTAAGTTTAGAGTGGAAAAATTAAATTTGGCAAACCACGCATTTTAGCGCTTTTACTGTGATGTAACAGCTCAAACGTAAACAAACTGGGTCCATTTATCGTTGACCGCAATTCTCAAACATCTTTGGAGCCGCTAAAGGTACATTTATCAAATTAGATATCTAAGGTGTTGTGAACATGTGAAGTTGAATAGTGATATCGGCTTTGTTGCCCTTTAAGTTTTCTGCTACGTATTTTTGTCTTTTTTTATTAGAATGCCCTTTTTTGTTGATTATATTGGGCGGATCCAAAGACAATTATTATAGTTAGTGAAACTATAATTATTTTTGGCGGATCAAATTTGGTAAGTATCTTAATTTTCAAAATGCTGCCTTTATTAGTTGCTGAGATATGATACACTTCACTTTCAGCAAAAGCAAAGTACGTTGCGCGTATACCACCTCAATATCTTTAAAACCGCTAAGGCTCTGTTTACAAAATTTAGCATTTGGGGGCTTTTAGGCATGCCTTATTTGAACGAAAATGCGGTGTTGTTATATCACTGTAACTGGTAAAGATTGAAATTTGAAAATTTGGATTCTTAACAAAATTGGTGCGCACCTTTTTGCAATTAGGGCATTGCACTTAAAATGCCAAAAATATTATGTGTAGCGCAAAACTGACAACACTGGCAACAATGACGATACCACTGAATAATTCCAGGCAAGTAGCCCAGAAACCGTTAAATACCGAAATTAGTAAATACAGCTTAAGCGGTTTTGGAAATATTTGAGCCCATCTAAACTATTAACTTATAATGTGGTGTTGGCATGTTGGCACAACTGCTTAAAATGAAATTTAAAAATTTGTGGACTTTACAATAAAAATAAACTACTTAGAACGAGAAAGGACCACTTGAGAAAATTTTAATATTTTTTTGTGTTATAGGTAAGGTAGTAGTAATCCTAGGTAGTAGTTATAGTAAAAATAACGTCAGTGGTGGCAATACCGCGTTGTCTAAAATGTGTTGTGAAATGCAAACTGCATGTTTTAGTGCTTGGATAACGTTGACGAAACAGGGTAAAAAATGAGCTATAAATCCAAAAACCCAGCACTTATGGTACACTGGTATTTAGGCATCAGCATTCGTGAGATGTCACAAAGATAAAAAAGAAGTTTATTTGAAAAAGTTTTTTCCTTTGATGCTAAGTACTATTTTTTATTAATTTTTTAAATTTATTAAACGTATCTCCAATTTTAATTAAATTAAGCATACGACAGTGTGCACTTAGCACTTATCTCAAATTTGAATTTCGTTATGAGTAGGTATCCTCTTTCGGGTTTGGTCACTTCAACAAAAATGCATAATTTTTTTTCTTGTTTGGTATCCTAACCGTGTTTTTACATTAGTGGAAGCCGAGAGCTGGGAGCCGGGTGACCGACGCCGATGGACCGACGCTTATGAGACATTTGACACGTTAAGAATCGAGAAAGTCGGCAAACTCAACAATCTGTCAGGCGAATCCGGCTTAGTGTGAAAAGAGGGTAAAGGTAGGCATATAATTCTTAAGTGGATTTATAAAGTGTGTGTTAGTCTTGGGTTTAATTAAGAAATTGAAAAAATACCTAACTACCCACGACTCCCCACCTATGCTCTGTAATTTAAATTTAATGTTATCAAACAATAATAATGTACAGGGTTTACATTTATTTTTTGCTAGCTAAATTCAACGACAAGAAAAAGGGTTAAAAAAAACTTTTTGAATAAACATTTTATGGATTTTTATCTAATATTTTATAAGTATAACAAAAGGAACAAATAAACATTTATCCTCTAGAAAATTAAGATTTAAACTTTTTTAAACCATACACCCTGTATATTCTGTTACCATTAAAAAGCTTTTTAAAGAGCTTTACAAAAACTGTCTTTAATAGTTTCGTAAATATGACCATTTAAATCTAAATAACAGCAGACATATTTTCCATTATATCTACAATTTTCAGTCTCAGCTTAGAACCATAGTTAGGTGTAATAGAAATTATACCTACATACCTCCTACTTTTCAGTTTTTAGTGGTCATATTTCGAAAACTATTAAAGATGGACATATTAATGCGGTATTTTTCTAAAGATTTTGTAATGGTTATATAATATACAGGACATTCTATTTAAAAAAGTTTACCTCTTCATTTTTCTTGAGTTTTTGTGTTTTCTTATGTTATGTCCAAAAGATGATAAAGAAAAATCTATGACACTTTTCTAAGAAAAGTTTTTTTAATTATTTTACCGTATCGTTGAAATCGGATGGCAAAATATAAATAAAAACCCTGTTCAATGGACTAATGTGCAATCTTAAAATATCACCATTCTCGCTAAAAAAAAGACGTTTAAAACAGTTTTACTAAATATTATTTTTTTGAAACACATTGTTTTATTTTGCATTATTAATTTTTTGTAAGAGCTGTAATAAATTTGTTAATAATATTGGGTATTAAAAATTAAACAGAAACAATTTACAGTAAATACTTTTGATGCTTAACTTTAAAAAATATCCACTACTTATAAATAAAAAATACCTTTGATGTTTCCCAGCTAAGCAAAGGGTGGCATAAAATATAAATCCCTTTTAATAAAACGACCAGAGAACAAAATGACTAGGAACAGGGTATTCCATTTAGGAAAAAAACGGTCATATTTTCTGACTCTTTCCCGTATTTTTTAAGAAATATAAAATAGCCAATCGACATTCAGCTTTAATTTTCTTTTTTTTAAGTTCGATACGACTACTTTTCGGTGAGGTATTGAACTTTGAACATAAGAGGACCTTTATGTCTTTAACTATTAATATCTCAGCAACCGCTGACTGCAGAAGAAAATTAAGGAGGGTGTTAAATAATTACTCTACAAAAATCGGCCATGTTTTTTAAATAATCAGGCGCTAAATTGGAAATATCGAGAAAACCATTATTGTTAAGTGTGCGTTTTACAGTTCAAAATGCTCACAAAAACCTTACAAAGTTTTGGTTCAATTTATTAAGCTGTTTTTTTGTTGTGTTTGATTAAATTTTGAAAAAAGATATAAAGGTCATAATTTTGATTTTAAATGATCAGAATCTTAAACCCAATGGAAAAAAAAATTTAAAGTTTTTTTATGCATTGGTTTTTTGGTAAAAGTATTTAAATTTATAGGAAAAAATGCTAAAACAAAAAAACAAAATTTTCAAAAAAACTTTTTTTGTTTTTTACTATTTAGTTTTTCTTGATTTTTTAAATTAGCGTAAAAAAAATTTTTTTTCAAAAAAACCATAGCCGATTTTTGTAAAGTATGTATTTAAGATTTTAACACTCTCCTTAATTTTCTGGGGCAGTTGCTAAGATATTGATGGTTAAAGACAAAAAGGTCCCTTTTCGTTCAAAGATTAATATCCAAGCGAAAGTGGTCGTATCGAACTTTTAAAAAAGATAATTAAAGCTGAATGAAAAGTAATTGAAACATTTTTTGGGCCAATAGAAGGACCGAAAAATGTCAAAACAAACAAAATCTTTTTGTTATTCATTAGAATTGGGCAGTATACGTTGCTTGAAAACAAAATTACCATATAACCCTAAAACTAAAAACTTTAAGCATTTAAATGCTTTTTTTAATTTCAGAACGATCATTTTTAGGCGAAATACAGCCACTTGAAAAACGTCAAAAAATATAAAGTTTTTTCTTGTATCCTTTAATTTGTTCCACTAGTGTATATACAGCACTACGAGTTTCTTTGGTGAAAGTTACAACAAAATGAATTATACTGGCCAATAAGCTTGAGAAAAAATGTTAGAAATACCTGAAAAAAGCGATAGATCCAGCCTCACGATAGGCAACAGAAGGAATCCCATCCGTAAACAAGCATGATTTCATAGTTGTCTTTGAAATAATAAATAAACACTAAGTTCCCAAGTTAAACCTCCTAAGGGAATTAGATACCCTTCACTCACTATTGGGAAAGAATTTTTTTTTTTATATTTTAAACCCTGATATATTTTAATTTTGGGAATAATGAAATGGAATGGAGCAATACTTGGGAATTCTTAAAAAATGTTTATTATTAAATTTGTATGCAGTAGGTATATCTAATTACCGAACCGACAGTTCAGAATGATTCTATCTGTATCTACAGTGTGTCTACGTAAGTTGGTGTCATATGGGAAACTTTTTTATTATTTATTTTACGAAAAAAGTTATTTCTTATAAAAAGTTTGGCACGATCCAGAACCTAAAATACAATCTTCAGATATCAAATTGTGTCAGTCATCTACGAGGTTTGGCCAAAAAGTGTTTTTTGATAAAAAGTAAATCTGTTATTCTGCTAATATCGCAAATTATCATAAAGAAAAGATGTTTAGAATTTAAATTTACTACTATTTATGATATTTTGTTCAATTTAACAAAAAAATGTTTTTTGGTTTTTTTTTCTGCAAAAACCGAGAAAATTTTCCCATATAACATTTTTTGCCGGCGTTGTACATTTAATTTACTGGCATTGCCAACACTCTTTAATGGCAAGGCATTGGCAAAAAGGTATCAAAAAGACGCGAAAGTGGGCAATTGGCCGTTATTAGGCCGTGTTGCAGATAAAGTGATGGCATCCGTCATTAATAAGTTATTGGCAAAAAAATGCGTTTAAGATGATGGTATCCATCATTAATAAGTTATTGGCAAAAGATAACAAAAAGACACGAAAGTGGGCAAATGCAGATACTCCCAAGCAGCAAGCTGACGTCTTATTGAGGAAAATTGTCGCATATACTTTTTTAAAAAACTAAAATGATGCGATATTTTATTTGAAAGTTAAAATAGAAAAAAACTCCTTACTGCATGCAATTTCCTTGCAATGCAAAGTACCATCTCTCGGAAAACTGTCCAACTTGGAGATGCAGATTTTTACACTAGCTATTTCTTTCAAAGCTAAGTGAGATCACCTACCGCAGACCGCTCTCGAATTATTTTTGTCTAATGGGTACGGTTTAGACGATAAAAAGCGAAGATATTGCAAAAACGTAGTAGTTTATTGTCCATTACGCCATCTATCGGTATGTCAAAAAAACTGTTAAATATATATATATAATATTTTTATTAACACGTCTTTAAAACTTTTAATAAAGTTTTAAACAAAATGTTTACAGCTCCTAACAGTCTACTTGAATATCTTGCCTTCTCGACTAACCATCACCAATTAATCACACAACACACACTTATTAGGTAATGAATACATTTAATTATGTCTATTAAAAAACTCTTTTCTTTAAAAACGAAACTAAAAAGCTAGAAAACCACGTAGAAAACAAAATGCACCAAGCAGTCAACACACACATACAAGTCACCATCGGTCGAAATTAACGTAGCTAATTTTGCCATCATTTATTTTTATTCTCCCAGAATACATAATAAACATTTGTTTGACCTAATTTTTTATTTGCATGATTTTTAACAATAAAATGTTATGAAAAGGCCATTTCCTTCAAATTATGTAAAAAACATAAAATAATGTTCATTAGCTGCCATTATAAATAAAACAGATCAAAATTGCTTTAATGTTAGTTAAATACCAATGTTAATAATATGGTTTAAAGTATGAATATATGTACGTTGAAAGGTTCTTCAAAAATCAATATTTGTGCCTGCAACAAAACGCGTGCTTTATTTAATCAGGATTGGTATGCCGCCATTTTTGTATGCTTACCGGCAATTCGCCCGCATGTAAAATTTATTGGCAATTAAGTGTTTATTTAGGGTAGACTTTTTAATGCGTATAAGATGTTGGCATAATATTGCCACCAATTGCCAATGCTTTACCATCAATGCCAATATGAAAAATGTACATTGCCGGCATATAGTGTTTGCTGGGTTGTTCATTACGTTCGTTACGTTCTTACGTTCTTCTTGTTTTATTAACAACAAATTTTAAAAAAATGTATTTGAAACTGTTCTATGCCGTTTATAATCATAAAATGTAGTGTACTAATGTACAAACCTAAATTTTCACCATTATCGCAGAAAAACAAATCAAAAATATTGTTATTTTTTTTGCAAGTAAACAAAATTGCATATTTGGAAGTATTTTTTAATTTCAAACATCCTTTCTTTAATAATTTTGAATTAGCAGAAATACAGGTACTTTGATCTTGGGCAAAAATTACATTTTTGACCAAACCTCGTAGATTATGAACTAAGCTTAACTCTAAAGTTTGTTCTTGGGAAAAAAATCGAGGAGCATTATTAGTTAGGAACATGTCCAGGGAATCCTTTTGGCTAGGGAACGCACCCTCAAATCTTCTGTGATTAGTGGATGACATAAATGACATTTTATCAATTTTGGTGTGAGCTGGTGTGGCAATTTTACAACTTGCAAAAATGCATTTTAATGAATTTTATATAATCGATTAGTATTCCTTAATGCTGCTGATTTCCTTCAGTATTTTGTGGTGTGCTGTTTTCGTCCTTCTTGTTTCAGAAATAGTATCAAACCCTACTGACTGATAATGGTGCTTGTGCTGTTGGAGTGCTGGGATGTCTGTACTCTCAGAAGTGTAAATATTAATAACTCTTGTATTTACTTTTAACCATAACTGTATAATATACAGATATAAGTTAAATGTGTGTTTTTTAATATAACTTAATAAATAGGGTTATTTCTGTCTTAATCTGAAAATAAAGGGGCTTCAAGTTTTGTTAAGTATATTACATTACAAGTGTGGAAAATGACTAATTTCACACGAGGTGGGAATATTGTAGCACGGGCGTTAGCCGAGTGCGACAAACCACGAGTGTAAGAAAGTCATTTTCACACGAGTATCTGTACACTATTTTCCTACGACCACAAATTATTCACCAAAAAATAAATAAATTAAAGTTTGTCTGTTCAGAAAAAATAAAAAACAATTGAGAACTTTGCAACACTAGGGTGATATTTACTTTGCAACACTAGTGTGATATATACTTTTCCTCACTGCTATATTATACTGTTTTGACAATATTTTTACATCGAAAATCACCTACCTAGAAGCATTATATAACTTTTATCATTTTGGAATTTAAAAGGCCCTCACTTAATAAAAATTGTATGGTTTTGTTAGGTAATAACGCTAATAGTTTAATACGGTTTTCTGCTATTATAAGTGTTTTTTAAAAATTATCGATTCTTACATATTTTAGACACTCTTCTAAATAAAACGTAAGTGGTGCATATCAAAATATTCCGTTTTTTAAAAAATATCAGTAAATAAACTTACGGGACCGGGGAGTGAAAAGGGGTGCTGGGTGGGGTAAAATTGGTAAAACAGAGTTAATGAAACTGAACATCACATATAAAATTAAGTAAAAATAACAGTTTTCCTCATATTTTTAAGAAAAAATATAAAAAATATGAAAATTGTAAATGCATAACCTAAAGTCCTAAAAGTAAGGAAAAAACGACTACCAAACGTCAGTTACCATGCAAAATATGGAAAGCATTTGGCAACGTCGGAAGGGTCTGATTCTATTTATGAATGGATAAAGAAAGTGGATTCATAAAGTGTGTATTAGCCTTAGGTTTAATTAGGGATTAAAAAAAAGATTTAACTAGTTGTTTGAGTACACGAAGAAAGAGAGGAAGGAATTTGATCTATAGGCTTTTTTTCTCTGGCGCTTTAGGTCGAACGGTCCAAGCGGCAAGGCTGCCTCTATAAAGTACGTGCTCAAAGGTAGAAGGGAGATTTTTAATTTGATACTTACCTGACAACACTGTGCCAGTCAGTGAAAGTTGTTTTTTGTGGTTATGTCTATTTTTGTTTATGTTTTTATTTTTCGTAAATTTTAATAAATATAAAATAAGATGATTTTCGCTAATTTGGGTTCTACCGTTTAAGGTAAATAAAAAGTTTTTTTACTGTCACTACAATAAATATGTCACTTGCAAAACCAATAGCAGTTTTTAGAATGACATCATAATATGTATCACACCAGTGTTGTAAAGTACTTTGCAACACTAGTGCTGTAAAGTACTTTTGCAACACTAGTGTGATATAACGCATTTTCTATGCATGAAATCAGTGTGCTATTTGCTATTTTCACAAGTGGTCGTAGGAAAAGTACTTTAACACTGGTGTGATACATATTATGATGCCATTCTAAAAACTGCTATTGATTTTGCAAGTGACATATTTATTGTAGTGACAGTAAAAAAACTTTTATTTACCTTAAACGGTAGAACCCAAATTAGTTGAAAATCATCTTATTTTATATTTATTAAAATTTACGAAAAATATAATTGGTTGCCTAAGCATGATTGTCATAAATTAATAAATCTAGTGACTCAGGCATTCGACTATTGGCGCGGTGATTAGCCGTGGTGAGTACAGTTCTGTTAAGATGGCTAAATTGTACTTTTGTGTATTTTTGAATAGTTTACTTTTATGAAATATAGTTCTTAAAAGTGCATTAATGGCTTGTTATTGTTAGCACAACAATAATACATATTTTTTCTTAAAAATATGAGGAAAAACTGTTATTTTTACTTAGTTTTACATGTGATGTTCAGTTTCATTAACTCGTTTTACCAATTTTACCCCACCCAGCACCCCTTTTCACTCCCGATCCCGTAAAGTTTATTTACTGATATTTTTTAAAAAACGGAATATTTTGGATATGCACCACTTACGTTTTATTTAGAAGAGTGTCTAAAATATGTAAGAATCGATAATTTTTAAAAAACCCTTATAATAGCAGAAAACCGTATTAAACTATTAGCGTTATTACCTAACAAAACCATACAATTTTTATTAAGTGAGGGCCTTTTTAAATTCCAAAATGATAAAAGTTATATAATGCTTCTAGGTAGGTGATTTTCGATGTAAAAATATTGTCAAAACAGTATAATATAGCAGTGAGGAAAAGTATATATCACACTAGTGTTGCAAAGTAAATATCACCCTAGTGTTGCAAAGTTCTCAATTGTTTTTATTTTTTCTGAACAGACAAACTTTAATTTATTTATTTTTTGGTGAATAATTTGTGGTCGTAGGAAAAATAGTGTACAGTACTCGTGTGAAAATGACTTTCTTACACTCGTGGGTTTGTCGCACTCGGCTAACGCCTCGTGCTACAATATTCCCACTCGTGTGAAATTAGTCATTTTCCACACTTGGTAGTAGTCTATTGTCCATTACGCCATCTTATCGGTATGTCAAAAAAACCATTAAATATATATAATATTTTTTATTAACACGTCTTTAAAACTTTTAATAAGGTTTTAAACAAAATGTTTACAGTCTCTAACAGTCTACTTGAATATCTTGCTTTCTCGACTAGCCATCACCAATTAATCACACAACACACACTTATTAGGTAATGAATACATTTAATTATGTCTATTAAAAACTCTTTTCTTTAAAAAAGAAACTAAAAAAAGCTAGAAAACCACGTAGAAAACAAATGCACAAAGCGGTCACCTTCGGTCGAAATTAACGTAGCTAATTTTACCATCACTTTTATTTTTATTCGCTCCAAAATACATAATAATAACATTTTGTTTGACCTAATTTTTATTTGCATGATTTTTAACAATAAAATGTTATGAAAAGGCCATTTCCTTTAAATTAGGTAAAAAACATAAAAATAATGTTGTTTAGCTGCCATTATAAATAAAATAGATCAAAAAAATTGCTCTTAATGTTAGTTAAATACCAATGTTAATAATATGGTTTAAAAAGTATGAATATGCGCTTGAAGGTTTGCCTTCAAAATCGAATAATTATTTGCCTGCAACAAAAGCGCGTGCTTTATTTAATCAGATTGGTATGCCGCCATTTTTGTATGCTTGCCGGCAATTCGCCCGTGCATGTAAAATTTATTGGCAATTAAGTGTTTATTTAGGGTTGACTTTTAATGCGTATAAGATGTTGGCATAATATTGCCAACCAATTGCCAATGCTTTTACCATCAATGCCAATATAAAAATGTACATTGCCGGCAAATTACTTTTCAACTTTAAAATTTTAAAAACTAACTTTACATTAAAGAGGATAATTTTCATCAAATTTTTTCGCCATTGTACGATCATCTTTGTTATCCTTGATAATCACCCTGATATCTTTACACCCGGTACACATGTAAAACGAATCAATAAAAACACAATTACAACGCACATTGCCAACCAGTTAGTTGAATTGGAAAATCAAGCTCTTCCGCATTACAATGCCAAAGTATATTTTGATAATGCCTCGTTTGCCATGATCTCATCCGGAGTCACGTGTCGTCGAGTGGTCCGACACGTGTCGGAACGTGGCCCACTGGCTGACAAATTCTTGTCTAATCCCATTATTTGGCGGCACCCTGTGTCGGGTTTGTCCTTGATTTATGTTTCTTTTGTTCACTTCTGGTGGTTTTAAAATTAAGGGGTGATTCATTTGGAGAGTACTTTAAAAAAATTAAACATAATTTTATTAAGTAATATCTATTATCATACGAAAGAACTATATCTTAGCGGCTTTTCACCGTTTTTGTAGGATAACTCTTTTGAAAAAAATGGCCATTTCACTTTGTTGTAAATGTTCCTCTTGTTTTTATTCTACAGGGTGTAATAGAAAGTCCAGGTTTTTTACAAAAACTTTGTCAAAAGCGACATTCTACAAAGAAAATAGTTTTTAATTTTTAATTATATAGTGTTATTCAGTGAGACCATTTTGAAAAAACAAGTTTGTCAGATTTTTGATATCTGCTTCATTTTTCATGTTATAATTTTTTTCAAAAAATTGATTTTTTTTTTCATATGGCACTCCCTGTATGTTAACGAAGTTCATCACAGCGATTAATTTTTTTAGATTAATTTTAAATGAACACTTAAGTACCCTTTTAAAAACTTGTATTAAAATTTTATTTCTAAAAAATATTAACGCGTCAGTAGCGTGGCAAATGTAACTAAATTGTATTTTTGGTAAAATTTCAATTCCCAGAGTTTCTGTGAGCACCACATATTCTGTATTTAAGATTTTAATTTGTTTCTCTACAATTTTTAGGAAACTACGGACATTTATCTCTAGGGACGGTTTTTTACTTTTTTAAAAAGTTATCAGTGGCGTAGATATAATTTTCTTCGAATGCTCTTTTTACTTGCCAGAGGATTATTGCATGGAAGTAATAATTTGTAATTCGGGTTATTTCTAGGGCATTTATCGATTAGCTTAGAACAACGTTAACATTTTTTTTTAAAATCTAGTAATTAAAAAAGAAAGGTATACAGGGTGTTTCCGCAAAATTACAGCTTCCACATGATTTTGTTTTTTAAATTAAAAAGCAGGGTGTGAATCCTTAGATGATTTTACGAATAAAGTTCAATTAAACTTATGTTCTGACTGTCCTGACTTTTACAAGATACAGGTGTGAGGCTTCAGCCGCCAAACTATCAGGACAACCAATCGCACGGTATACTCTGGATAAAGCCTCGGAAGTTCGCCAAGAAGATCTTGATATTTGGCTCATTTTTCCGTTCTTTTATATCGATGTTAGTTTCCGCAGGTGCGGAGAACTCTATCACATACATAGTGTGATTTCGTTTCAGGAGAACGATGTCGGGTTTATTCGCTTGCATTGATGCGTGGTTGGGAACGCATAGTTCCAGTATATGCGACAGTTGTCATTTTCCACTACTGCCTACATCGTTGCCGGAGCAAACGGCAGTATTGCTGTTTCATCGATGCCGTGGTAATGCCTGAGGTGATAGTAACGTACCCGAAGAGCGTCATTATGCGGATGGATAAGAACTAGCATTGGTAGCATGCACTGAACAAGCTGACAATAAGTGCATAAGGGTTTCGGGTTGCTTAACACTATTATTAGTATTTACGTTAATAATATATATTCATTTCTTTTTTTGTAATATACAGCGTGTCTTCGGAAAATCTTACCACACTTTAATTATTAAATTTACGAGAAAAAGTTGCCTCCTCATCTAAAAGGTCCTACTTAATGAGAAAATACATTTGCACAAAAATATGTGTATGTTAAACGTACGTGGTACCTAAAAGCACTTTATTTCCAAATTAAAATACCAATATATTTCCTAACTACGGTAGGAAACTTTAAAGGGGATTTGTTATGTAATTTTATGAAAGTTCCTATAAAGTTATATCCTCGGTGTTGCTTCGTTTCTACAAAATGGACAATACTAAAAAGTTTTTATTTTTAGTTGCATTAGAGGAAAAAAGTATAAAAACTACATAAAAAAGCCAGGCGTACATTTTTCTTTTTTCATAATGGTAGTGGTGCCCACCGAGACGCCACTGGACCAATAAAGTCAATCTAATTAAAGCTTACAAGCGGTTCATTACATCAGTTAAACAGACAAAACAACTTTATTTATTAATCAAGCAAATGAAAATCTAAAGGTAGCATACCAAATTCGTCGGTCAAAAGAATAACGTAATATTAAATTTGCTTAAAAGTAAATGGATATTGTAAGAATAATAATTTTTGTTTCAAAAGAAAGCAGTGGAGTACTATATGATTTTCGTTTAAAAAAATATTTTAATGTAAATCCCGCTCGAACAGAGGCAGAGAGGAAACAATTAAGAGAATCTTGAAATACAGAATATCATTACAGTTAAAGAAACCTTGGAACGAACAAGAAGAGATTTAGTTACATTTGCGGGCGCTACTATGACGCGTTAATAATTTTAGAGCAAATTCGAATACGGTTTTTAAAACGATTACTTATTACACATTTAAAATTATCTAAGAAATACGAAATGGATGATAAAGGTAAATACAGGAATTACAATATGAAAAAAAAAAATATATTTTTGAAAAAAAATTATGCATATCAAAAAAATCTGATGAAACTGGTTCGTTCTACTGAATAGTAGCACTTATAATTAAAAACACTGGCGGAAATATTGTGACAAAGTTTTGTGGACTTTTCTATTACACCCTGGCAAATAAAAACAAGGAAAATTTTCTTGCAAAAATTAAAATGACCATTTTCAAAAAAGTTATCCTAGGCAAAACCACTGCCAGTATTCTGCCCACCCAGGTGGTAGTTATTTACAAAAATAACGTCCGTGGTGGCACTACCGCGTTGTCTAAAGGTGTTGTGAAAATGTTTAAAAATTGCATGTTTCAGTGCTTGGATAACGTTGACGGAACCCAGCGTGGAAAGGGTTAAACATCTAATAACCCGACCCACGGTACTCTGGTACTTGAGCTGCATAATGCCTTCGTGGAGTGTTAAACAAGATTAAAAAAATAGCATTGGCAATCCATCGAGATCAGTGGTTACAGCACAAGTGACGTATGTATTTCTTAAACGGAACACCTTGTATATTTTATGTCAATGAATAGAGAATTCCATAAAGAATTCGGTGATATAGGGGTTGCTGGATTTACTTTCTGCGGTTCTGATGCAATTGTTTGAAGACTGCTTGATACTATAAGGATAGTTTCACCTGAAAAAAAAACCTAGCTGCTATAGGTCACAGGTGCTTTTTGTCAAAGTCAAGAATTTTAAAAATAACGGTTGTTACTTTTTGGAGTAGTTTTATAATGAGTTTTTTGATTAAGAAAAGAAAATCAGAAAAATGGCTTCAAATTATAACTCTATATTATAAATGTGGGTAATTATTTACATACCGGACGCACCGCCGATGTTAATAAAATTTGGTATGCGGGTTTTTTTAAAGGCGGTTGGTTAGGAATCTGAAAGAATTTTTAGTCGAACACGTTTCGTTCTCGAGATATTCATCATCAGACTTGATAACCAAAACTAACCAAAATTCACCATTTCCCCCTTCTTTTTGCACTCAATTCTTTAGTTTTCTGCTAAGTGGGTACCAAATATTTGATTTTCACCTCTAAAACCCCAATTCAATCAAGAATTCAGTTTCGAAAAGAGAGGGGAGGGAAATAGTAAATTCAGACTTAGTTTTGGCTATTATCTCGATGATGAATAACCTCGAGAACGAAACGAGTCCGAGCTTATAAAATTCTTTTAGATTGGTAATAAATTATCTTGCGATACGTTTCGAGCGGCAATTCTTCTAAAATGTCCTCAATATCGTTCTCAAAAAATTGAGATATTTTTCCAGTTAAGGATCCGCCATAGAATATTGGCCCCAGTGGCGTAGCGTGCCTAGGGGCCCGTATCACACGAGGTAGGGCCCCAAAAAAAGTTTTAAGACCAAAAGAAGTCCACACTTTCCAAAGAACATTGTTTTTCTTATTTTAGCATTGCTTTTTTGTTCCTATCGTAAAATTTTCGAAGACACAAAAAGAAGGACCCACTTTCTCCAATTTATCCGACTAGATTTTCCAGACACCTCATTTTGTTTACATACATTTGGGGGCCCTATAGCCCAGGGGCCCCGTATCATTGATACGGCTGATACACGGCGGTAGCTACGTACCTGATTGACTCGACAATTATATTGTTAAGCACACCACACTAGACATGAAGAAGACCTCCTGGGTATTTAATCGCTGAAAATTTTCCGGGATTTTGTCTTGCCCAGCAGTGCGTATTACGTCGCGTCGGTTAACAATTCTCTGGCACTTCCTCCCGAAATAAAAGCCCTACAAAGGCAAAGAAACAGGCTAAGAAGGCAAGCAAAATTGACCCTTGACCCCAACTTAAACCGTGAAGCCAACAGGCTTACAAATGTCATTAAAACTCGCATCGACGAGTGGAGAAACGAGTCTTGGGCCGAATTTCTCCAAACCCTAACACCCCAAGACAATTCCCTCTTCAGAATCTGCAAATACTTCAAAACAAGAGGCACCCCCATACCCGTACTTCAAACCCCCGACGGAGACGCTTTCACTAGTGAGGCGAAGGCGGAAGCTTTCGCAAACTCACTGTCAGAGCAATTTTCGTTAAATATTTCACCGCAAGACGATCAAAATTTCGATCGCGGCATCAACATACATGCAAATCAAATTAAAAATTTACCCCTAGCAGACCAAGCTGAAATACCGCAGACCACCCCGAGGCAGTGAAAAACATCATTCACTTCCTAGATAACCGTAAAGCCCCAGGCCTTGACGACATCCCTAACGAAGCATTAAAAAATTTTCCCGACAAAACCCTCGACTTCTTTGCCAAAATCATAAATGCTACGATGTCACTACGCTATTTTCCCACTTCCTGGAAAAAGGCGAAAATTATACTCATTGCCAAACCAGGCAAAGATCTCACAATCCCGGCAAATTGGCGGCCAATCAGTCTATTACCCAACATGTCCAAAGTTGCGGAAAAACAATATACTCGTACATTGTAGACACCGCAACAGAAAGGCGCGTCATCCCAGACGAGCAGTTTGGGTTCAGGCCCGAACATTCAACCGAACATCAACTCGCAAGGGTTTCTCAGCACTGCATTGACAGTCTAAACAGACGACACTCCACAGCCTTTGTTTGCCTAGACATCCAAAAAGCATTTGATAAAGTTTGGCACAGCGCCCTACTTTATAAAATGCACGTCCAATTTCAACTTCCGTTGTGGATTACGCAACTCATAGGCAGCTTTCTTAATGAAAGAAGCTTTGTGACAAGCGTAAACAACACACACTCCGCACCCAGAGTCATGACAGCAGGTGTACCTCAAGGTGCAGTCCTAAGCCCCCTCCTATACACCTTATTCACAGCCGACATTCCAAAAGTCGCAAACACACACCTTGCATTGTATGCGGATGACACTTGCTTGTATAGCTCCGGCAAATGCGAACAAAGGATCGCCGCACACATGCAAAATCATCTTAACACCCTTCAAGCCTGGTTCCAAAAATGGAAAATTAAAGTCAACCCCGACAAAACCCAAGCGCTCTTCATTACGCGCAAAAGATCCCAAAACCCTGTAAATCTTGTCTTAAACAATACCTTGATAAACTGGCAAAACCAAGCAGTTTATCTGGGTTTACTATTTGACAACAAACTTTCTTGGCTCCCCCATATAAAACATAAAATCGCCACCTGCAATAAAAAGCTTGGTATGCTATACCCACTACTCTCCTACCGCAGCGAACTTTCGCTTTCAAACAAATTACTAATTTACAAACAAATTATCCTCCCCACCCTGACTTATGGCATGATTGCCTGGTCGAAAGCTGCAAAAACATACTTCCAAAAGGCCCAATCCTTCCAAAATAAAACACTTCGTCGTATTTGCAAAGCCCCCTGGTACGTAAGAAACGTGGACATCCACACGGACCTACGTATAGACACTCTAAAACAACACCTACAGAAAAGATATGAAAATTTCTTTTCAAAAACAGACATTCACACAAACCCACTCATACACGACATTTTTGATTACTTGCCTAATCAAAACAACACATACGCAAATCTTAGAAACCCAATTCTCTAAGTAACAACATGCACACTTCCATACACACACAAACACAACAAAAAACACACTTTCCTATCCTTTTGCTTGCATTTTTAGTTCTCCTAAAAATCTTCCAAAACCCAAGACCGAAATCCAGCGTCAAAAGACCAATTTCTTTTTTCAAGCCTGAATCCCTTTCAAAAACCTTCTCGCAATCCCCGAGAAACACCAAACCGTTCAGTCCTCGGTCCGACCGCCCAGATATACTCTGCACCCAATTTCTAAGCCCCGCCCACTCCCACATCAGTCTGACTACAACCACGGCCGAAGCCAGAGCTCTGCAAAGATTGCTTTTTAGCGAAATTTGCAGTCTTCTAAACCCACTTCACAGGCCATCTAATCACCCCTTCAAATAGTCAACAAATACAAAACCTTTTCCTCTAGGTCAAAAACCAATCAGAAAAGCACTCTTTCTTCTATGCTTACACTTCCTAGAAAAACGTCTTCTCTCCCGCGAAATCCTACAAAAAGAGGAGCAAAAGTGTTAATGGATTGCCAATGTTATAACCTGCGCGAAAGACAAGTTACACTTCATGGGCGAAAAAACGGTTTGTGCGCAAGCCAGTTGAGGGTAAACGCATCCGGCTTCAAACAAACTCGCATTATAGGAAAGAATTTGTTGACGGCGTCCTGGTTTTTCGTTCGAAGTACGGAAGCTAATGAGCGTTACGGTCAGACCGCGAACAGAAGGGTACGGGGTGTCGGTGTTTATTTTTTGCCACGGCTTTTAAGTGCGCATGTTCGTCCACCCACTGCGCAAAGTCGTAAAAATCCGAAAAATGCTTCTTGCCACTGCGGATCTAAATGTAGGTTATCTATGAACTTCGTCCGTCAAAGAATCGTTTGAAACAGGGTAGGATCGATATTTTCTTCATGAATTAAAATTTGGGAAACACATCGACAGCGAAGTTTCTCTTGATTCTTATTTAGAATCTCTCGATCCCGGTTCCTTTTTCTCACTGTAATCTTATTTCTAGACCTTCAGTTTTGAAATCGTTTTTACTGATATATTTGGGTGGAAATTTGCAACATATCTTCCTTGTGTTTCCCTGGCGTTTTATTCACAATAAAGAGTTATAATTTAAATCCGAACTGATGAACACCTTTTTATAAAATTACTCCAAAAAGTAATAAACATATTTTTAAAATTCTTGACTTTGAAAAATAAGCACTTGTGACCTGCGGCAGCGAGGTTTTTTTAGGTGAAATTATTCTTGTAGTATCATACAGTTTTTAAACAATTGCATCAGAACCGCAGAAAATAAACCCAGCAACCCCTACATCACCGAATTTCTTGTGAAAATCTCTATCCATTAATGTAAAAATTTATGGGGTATTCCATTTAAAAATTAGTTCCTCGTTCTGTAATTTTTGTTTTTGATTCAGATGTTTTTCTCATTAGATTATTGAATTCTACGAAAAAAATGCATGAAATATCCATATTCTTTTTTAAAAAGTACCGGAAAGTTTAAAAAATAATACCCCGTTTACTTTAAAATGAATAACTCTGTACATGTATGTCACTAACTCTATTTTTAAAATAATCTCTAGTTGCCTTAGAACAAGAATTACTTAAAAAAAGGATTTTGGGCCATGTGTATAAAATTCAGCAAATAAAGGGTATTACTTAAAATAATAAAAGAGAAAACATACAAACTTGCCTTAAACAAATAAAGCAAATATTATAGTAATAGCTTTTACCTAACTTTATACACCTGGCTCACTATATTTGGCCGTTTCATTAGGCCAAAATAAATAGAGTTATTGCACGTAACATTTATTTTGATTTTAATTTGGCACATCCTGTAGATCTGTTTTGAAAACCTTAACCATAAAATAACTAGCTATAGTTTAAGCCAGATATAATTCATGCTGAAAGCAATGCCGCAAAGTAAACAAACCTTTTCGAAAACACTTACCATCACGTATTTTGAAAAAATAAAAATCCTCTTATTTTGCCTTTGTTCTGCCATAAAACCCTAACGCGTGGCGTGAGGAACCAAAACTTGTCGGATTTAATATTTTTGCTGCAATGAATCATTGTTTACAAAACGGTTTATTTACATTATTATGTTTTGCCCACTTTGCGGCGTTGCTTTCAGAATGAATTATATGGGCTTATTCTGGCTCAAGCTATAACCATAATTCTATACCCAAAACTTTTAAAGCTTAAGTGTACCCTCTGTTTTAAGGGGGCAATGAGAAAAAAGTCACAGTTGTATTTAGAAGGAACTTTATTTTATTATAAAGTTAATATCAAACAGTATATTTTAAGTGCTTGGAAAATCTACACAATTAAATCAATTTACTAAATAATATTAGATAAATAATAACAGCTTTTAAGTTCTACAGTGGTTTCACTAAACACAGATGCTTAAAGACTTAGTCGTTCTACATAAGTAAATTAAAACTGTTTGGAATGAAGTAACAATAAACAGAAAAGCCCAGGGCAGTGGGTTTCTGTTAGTATACAGGGTGTCAAAAGTAACTCTTTCAACAAAGATGATTCTTCAACAAAAATTAGGAAGAAAACTTCCTATGAATATACAGGGTATTTAAAAATGTAAAGTCATAAATGATAGGGATGACAGAGTGAGCCCAAATAATGCTAGTTCTTTCTACCGACTATTTTGACCCTAGAGCTGGTGGAATGTTGGTTTGGAGTGGAGAAAGAAACAGCTTTTTAAAAATCAATTATTATTTTAAAGTTCTTCCTTTATCTCAAAGAATATTCACAACACCCAAAATATTCATAATTTTAATTAATTTATATAAGAGCATTTATCTTTTCGTTTTGGGGCCGTCCGAGGTTGCTGCAAACTTTAATTTTTGCTTTAAGGTTGTGTTGTAGTTGTTTTACAATTGACTTTTATTTTTTCCTTCAAACCGTTTTGTTGCTAGCAGTTTCTTTCTCAATACGAAAGACTGCAACCTAATGCTTCTTTTCATAGGTAAACGGCTGTTTCTGTTTATTAAAGTCAAGATTTCTCATTTAAAGTGATATATTCGACAATTTTTAAAAAATCGCGTTTTAAATCCAGACATACCATCGTATTGTACTGGAATAAAATGCGATTTTATGAAAAAGGGTTCAAGATATCGCTTCAAATAAAATATACCTTTTATGACAAAAAAAATTAAACAGACAACGAAAAATTGGCCAACTGTGTAAAAAAGCATACATTAAATGAAAAAAATTGTCTCACCCTGTATAATCCCGTATTACTGAAAAGCCGTAAACCTAGAGAAGAAGCATAGCTAAAGTTTATTTGGCAAAAGTTTGAAAGTTATAATTTAAAAAGATTCTGTAATTCTAACTTTGAAGGTCAATATCTCCCTAACGCAGTGGCGTATCTAGAGCTATCGGGGGCCCTGAGCGGTAAGCTCCTCTTCGCAGATTCGCAAAAAAAAGTTGCAGCATGAAAAAATTCCTTTTATTTGCTTGCCATAAGTGACATAAGCTATCACAGAAACAAAACTTACAAAACAGATATTTGACAACTATATTATTTTAATGAGTGCTTTTTTAAAATATTTTACCTTTTAAATATTTATTTAATATTACTAATATACATTTAAAAGATAAAAAATTAAACGAAAACGAACATGTAGTATTTAAAATGGAAAAATTATTTAAGTAAAAGAATCTATTCAACCCACAGCTCTCATAAAGTAAGATGGGCCCACATTTAATTCATTTTGAAAACAATACCGCAAAGTACACAAAAAATGATAAAGTAAACAAACTTTTTCGAATGCACATAGCCTCGGACAGAGCCTGATTACATATTTTTAGATAAATAATAATAAAAAAACATTTCTAAAACACGTATCACGTACTTTTAAAACATCCTCTTATTTCGCCTCTGTCACTACTATAAAAACGGTAGCACGTGGCGTGGTACTAGAAACACGTTAGGTTGATTATTTTTGCTGCAATAAATTATTGTTCACAAAGGGTTTGTTTATTTTATTATTGTGTGTGTACTATGGCGGCATCGCTTACAGAATGAATCAAATGTGGACCCATCTTTACCTAGGTATACAGGGTTATTCACGATAAGTGTTCTATGAGAAGATTTCGGAAACTACTAAAGGTACGTTTTTAAATTTTGGGGCGCAACATTTAGATGATATCTGTCTTTATACGGCAATTATCTCACTTTTCTAAAAATTACGGTTTTACGGGAAGTACGTATCAACCAAAGAATACCAATCCAGAGAACCCCACAAGTGAGATTTCAGCGTACCCTAGAAATTTAAGGTACCTACCCTGACCAACAGATGGCGAAAGTAGTACGATGTCGCTTCTGCTAATAGGATTACCATCAGAAATTTATAGCAGTCGCTGAAATCATAAATTTAATAATCTTATGGATACTGGGGGTTCATTTATGGGGGATTTTATTTTTATTAAATAAATTTTGCGTATATCCTCACTCTAACTGATCAGCCGACTGCTTTGTCACAAAATACAAAAGGTTAGCTGCTCGTCAGCGACTGCTATCAATTTCTGATGGTAATCCTATTAGCAAAGCGACATCGTACTACTTTTGCCATCTTTTGGTCAGGGTAGGTACTAAAATTTTTAGGGTACGCTGAAATCTCACTTGTGGGGTTCTATGGATTGGTATTCTTTGGTATCAACTTACTTATTTTTAAATAGAATACTCTATACCGGGTTCCCACGAAATCACTTTCCGGCTGCCATTTTTTTATTTCTGACGAAATTTGATAGGGTTGTTTGACTAGGAGCGCCTGCCTTCAGATGTCCAATCCATTGTTGCCAAGTCGTGAAAACGTATATACAAATTTCTTGACTATATGGTGAAGGTTTAATAGAAATAAAACAAATTAATTTAGTTATGCACCAAGCATTAAGTAATATTATCATATTAATATACGAACCTAACTTACATACAGTATGAATGAAGGACAAAAAAACAAACGTGAAAGATATGAAAAAAAAGTGGATGATGAATTCGTATTCCTTTTCTGTGTTCGAATAAACATATTTTATTTAATATTAATTTTTTTATATAGAGAGGTTACCGTAATTATTACCTTCCTAGAAGGTATTGAAATTATGTAATAAAATATGTCATTAAATAAACCTCTTGTTTTTTTTTATGAAAAAAATTAAATTCCTTTTAGTCAAACATGTAGTTCATATGTCATCTCTTGGAAAAAAATGTAGCAATATGAACTTGAACAGAGAAACTAATGATAATATTAATATTATGTAGTGATTTTTTTTTAACTGCAAAGCTCAAGGGATTTTTAAAGCCAAGATTAACTTGAATTATTGGTTCTCACTATGGAGACCTCACTAAATATTGCAACTTCAATAAAAAAAAGACAATATTTGTGAAAATTTTATTGTCTTCTGATAGATCCGCAGTTTCGATTACAACTCATAAGAATAAACTGCAAAGAAACTTATGAGTGATTAAAATGTTTTCTAAAAATAATACAGAATTTTTAACAACCAGTAATATATAGGTACTGTAGGTAATAAATAACAATTTATACACATATGTAAACAAATATTTTTATAAATAGTCTACTAGAGCTAGCCTAAGAATACAAAATATAAATGGGTAAATTTTAGTTAGTTATAAAATACGGTTTGTAATGATAAATAAATTCACTAAATAACTACACTCGGTGCTACTTCTGCTATGACATATATCTGTTTGTCCATTTTTCATTTTCCAGTATTTGATATGTCCACTTTTTCAAATTTTATCAAAAGGTATTTTCTCACAGGTATATTAAAAATTATGATGCTGCTCTAAATGAGTCCTAAGGTCTTTGTTAAATTTAAACGACACTTCACAACCTTCCAAACACTTAAATAAATGAGTTTCATAAGAATAATTAAGAGTCAAGTCCACTTTTTCAACAGAATGAACTTCTCGTACAAATCTGTTGGAGATTCGACTGTGTTGAAAATAACTTTTCACACTTAAAACAAGACACAGGCATTTTAAATGTATTTTTACAAGTCACAATACAAATAAAAAACTACAAATATCTCGAATTTGCACAATCGAGAAACTGAAAAAGGGAGAGAAAAAAAGTTATGTTAACTTGTTAACAGCGATCGAAACATAAGCGGCAACACTGGATTGGATATCTGAAGGCAGGCGCTCCTGTTTGACTTAACAAAAAGTCATTTTTAGGTGTATACGTTAGGCTTTTGCGAAATCCGGTTTTACCGAAATGACTGGAACTTTTGATTTTTAAATGGGACACCCTGTATATTTTTGTTTTTTGGATTCTTTGGATCATTTTTAGTCGGAATACAATATTTTTCAAACAAATTTTAGTCAAATTTTATTTTCAAATCAAATTTTTATTTTTTATCTAGAGTGCTATGATCATTCTAAAATCGCTCCTCATACTTTACTTACTTTTAGAGATATACCGATTTTAATGTCTATTTAAATATTTTTATACCGCTTCTTTATTATCTAGAATAAAATAAGATTAAATTTACTTTTATTAAAAGATAATATTCATCATTTTTAGGCGAAGAACCAATTCTGAAAAGGTATTTACCAATCGGTTATGTTGACCTTTAAACAATGTATTATACGTCAAAGTTGTCACCAATTATTACCGGGGTTATAATTGGTTGAACGCCTAAAATTGACGATTGTAAAAAAGATAATAATAACTTATTTTGTACCAAAATAATGCACGCGATAGGGTATAGAGAGGGGGAGTTAATTTAAAACCTCACCAAGTATTACTAGGGGGAGGGGTTTCGTGATCACGTGATTAATGGACGACTCCTTACATACGTAGTAAAAACAGATATTTTCGCTTATAAGAGCGCGGCAATATGAAAGCGTCTTGGTGTGAACTGTTTGTATTTATTTTTACTTTTAAATGAGTGAATATATGTCTTCCCAGCAAAAACGGCGTTTAATGCAAAAAATGACTTAGCGGAGTTGCTCGAGCGTTTGATCTCTATTTTTTTTGTCGTTTTTATTTTAACAGATATTTTGTCCCGATAGTCGGGTTCTTAGCCAGCCAAAAAAAAAAGGAAAAAAAGGACTTACATTTTAAAAATATAGGTTAAGTTTTTGTTTAGATTTTTAATGTACTGTCAAAATACGAAAAATTAAATAAATAACTCTATAATTTGTATTCAAAATAAGTACACCATGACTTCCGCAGTTATACGGGCTTTACAGCAAGACGTATTTAACCCTGGCGAAGAACGACTTATAACTTGTTGTCATGTTAGCAAGTACCTCAAGAAAAAGAAAACATCTTTTCTTTGCCTTATAGGCACTACAAATGTCCCTTTTAATGTTTCAATAGTTCAAGTGAAGCAAACTGATAAACAAATATTTAAAAGAAAAAGAAGTTGGGCACTAGCTGAGTTAAAATCAGTGGATGGTCATAGTGAATCCTATGACACTCAAGAATTTGACTTGTATTTTGATAAAGTATACCGCTGGGTGTCTACAAACCCTAAAGAAAGATATGCTTTTATACATAATTTATGGAAGCAGGTTTCCAAGCATATATTAAAAGATATGCCTGTCTTTAAAAATGTTCCCAAAGCTTGGATAACTGAAGATGCTTTAACGCCAGAAAACAGCTATGCCACTTCACCACTAATGGCATTAGACAATGATTTTGTAGAGGATTTTCAGGCCATCACTGATAAAGAACAAGAAGATTTAAAAAGGTTAGTAAATATTTTTTATTAATTAGCTAGTGTAGTGTCAGTTCCTTAGATATTTTAATAATTAGTTTTCTTTAACATTTTATGAATTTAAATTATTTAATAAACCTTAACAAATATTTGTCTTTTTAGCATACAATAAGGTTTTAGTACATAGTAACTATTGTTTTACAAAACTATAAATGGCGTTTGCACAATTATTTAACAATAAATTTAATATACAGGATATCCCTAGAAGGTGTGGAAAGAATGTACCTACCACAAATTTCCTACTTTAGTTCAGAAGTGGATTATTTCGGAAAAATACAGTGTTACAAATTTATTTAAATCTAAGTTTCTTGTAATAAATGGGAGACATCTTCCAAATAACAATAAACAATATAATTTTTTTATTCTTAACACCCTGTAGCTTAAAAACTAAGAAGCTTAGGACATATTGCCGTTTGAGAAGAACAGTGACGCAAAGTTTTTACAGAGTACCTTTTTGTAAAGTTAAGACAATGAAATTCTAACCACTAGAAATGAATTTGAAAGCCAGCTTTCTAAGAATAAGAATAAATGAAATACTGATTATCCTGAGCGATAACTCTTTCTCTTGTTCAAGTTTTAAATAATAAAAGTTTTTTTTTACTTTCCGGCACAATTTTTATTATTTCAGTTGTGGGAATGTTTTTCTGGAATGGCGATATGTTTATATGAAGTTGTGTTCTTATTTTTTATCGTAGAATCACCTCTTAAAGTTTTTTGGTAGAGTAACTGGACACCCTGTATATAAAACACCTTTCTGTTCACCTGAGCGGTACTTGTGCTCATTCAAAATTCTTGTCAATTTTTTTTTCAAATTTCACTATGAATAAAATAAATCATATAAAAATTTGAAGCTTACAGCGACAAGTTTTTTTTTTATTTTATCTACACTTTTAAAAATATAGGGATTGATGAGGTGCAGGGCTCATGTTTGCCAGGTGATGGTCCTACTTAGCATGCTATGACTCATCACTAGCCTTACTGGCATACCCTTACTTAAAGAGTTAACTAGCACTCTTACTAAAATAAGATCAAACTGGCTATTTTTTTAGACCATAAAGAAAAAAATAAATCTGAGTAATAACGAGTTTTTAAAAAAAAAAAAAACATAAAAAGAAATTTAATAAATATCAAAATACAATATACAATGTACCTAATATTGAGAGTACGGTTTATTCCCAGCACAGAGGGAAACAGAAAACGTGTGGCAAAGTAATAAAATATTAAACCTAATTGTAGCCCTTCAGAGAATACAGTTATAATTTTCTTTTAAAAATTTAAATTGACTAAAGGATATTTATTAATTGGATTTTAAGGATTTGGTAAATTCTTGATAGCCAGGAACAAAGTTTCTTGGATAGCTTTGGACCTTGTTTTAGTTATGTAACACAAAGAAAGGAAGATTTATTGTAAATCCTTTGTGATGAATTCTGTTCTGCCTGCAATGTAGAATTTTGTGATTTTCCAAATTACAATTACAATTACACAACCCGAGACACAACCTAATAGATAAACTTCCAAATTTTAGTAAGCTTAAGAATTCTTTTGACATTGCAAGTGGAGAACAATGTTAATTAAAAAGTTTCTTCTTTCAACTATGGTACATGAACGATTATGCAATTTTATTCATTTGGATGACATTATCAATGATTTTTTAAAACAGAAAGTACAGAAAGTTATTTCATATAGTACATAGTTTCTAAAGTCGGCGTCCATCACTGCATCATAACTTTAAAACTAGTGGTGCATTGCTTTTGACATTTTTACCACTATTTCTTTACATAATTTACGAGCTAACGTTGGAGATTTTTTCACTTTGTCAATATTTCTAATTTTTATAAAAACAAGTTAGCCGATTTTTTATTTCAACTTTAACTTCAAAAAAGCTTTATTGTTCTAAGTATAATACAATTCTCATGAACAAAGCATCTTAAAACTAAAAAATTTAAAACAAAAAAAATTTTTACATTGTCAGGTTGCGCTTTAAATTCACGTTTATTTATTTACTAGCTTTTGCCCACGGCTTCGCACGCGTTAAATTTGCAATAAAACAATTTTCCTTTCCAATACCATAAAGATTTTGAATATTATTATATACATATAAACCTTCCTATTAAATTATTCTATCTATGAAAAAAACGCAATACAATCGATTGAATAGTGATGAGAAACTTAATAAAAAAAGGTAATCCCTGTATAATATATATTTTTTAAATACTTATAATTATTTTGCCAATTTTTATATTTAAGCAATTTTGTAAACCTCTAGATGGTTTAATTACATAGTTAGAATGCATTTTAGTTGTAAGGGTTTTTTATATAACATCTTTTTGACCCACCCTGTGTGGCAATTCTATATTTCTTTTATAAACCATAGAAACCTGTGCACAATTCCTATAAACACTTTTTTTTAAATTTCAATAGTAACGTCAATATCGAATTTTAACTATTATTTAAACACTCTCTATATGTTTTTTATTATACATATAAACCTTTGTTTTGAATCACTTTATCTTTAAAAAAAGAACGCATCAAAATTCGTTAAGTAATATCAAATTTTGAATGTAAACTATTTTTTAAACACTTTGTATATGTTTTTTTTACATTACTATACATATAAACATTTCACTTAAATCAGTCTACCCATTAAAAAACCGAATCAAAATTTGTTAAGTAATATGGAATTTTAAACGTAAACTATTTTTTTAAGACTCTGTATATGTTTTTTTTTAATATTATTATACATATATATACTTTTCTCTTGATTCACTCTATCTACCAAAAAAAAAAACCGCATCAAGATCCGTTAAGAATAGTAACGTCAATATCGAATTTTCAATGTAAACTATTTTTTTAAACAATCTGTATATGTTCTTTTTGACATTATTAAACATATAAACCTTTCTCTTGAATTACTCTATCTATTAAAAAACGCATTAAAATCCTTTGACAATAGTAACTTCAATATCGAATTTTGAATGCAAACTATGTTTTGAAACACTCTGTATATGTATTTTTACAGGATTATACATATAAACCTTCCTCTTGAATCAGTCTACCTATTAAAAGAAAAACGCATTAAAAATCCGTTGAGTAATATCGCATTTTAAATGTAAACCATTTTTTAAACACTCTGTATATGTTTTTTGGATATTATCATACATATAAACCTTCCTCTTGAATCACTCTATCTATTAAAAAAAACCGCATTAAAATCCATTGAGAATAGTAACATCAATATCGAATTTTAGTTATAGTTTATCCAAGATAGCCGACCCGTGCCCACTTCGTTGGGCGTTAATGTCTGAACTTTTTGTTTAATCATAGTAAAATATAGCCTATAACACTTCTAAATAGTGTAGCTTACTGTAATTGTTGTTCTTGTGATTTTTTAAATTTTAATCTTGTGTGCCATGACAAACAATTTTATTCCTAAAGCAGCCGTTAAAAGATCAATTTTTTGGCAAATACGTTTATCAAATAAAACGGCAACCGCAGATGTCCAAACAAGTTTTGCCAAACTTTCGTTCATTTATTACATTTTTTTACCTGGTGTATAACTCGAATATTTTGATGATGTTCACTCGATTAAAACAATATAAACTAAATATGTTTTACCAACACGAACCCCATGCCTTTAAATATGCTTGTTAAATGGTTTATCAATCCAAATTTTCATCAAACATGTCAAGCGCTTTTTATATTTGAGAAATACATCAAACAAAACGGTATACGATCAAATTTTCGCATTTGTCAAAAGCATGATTGACAAAAATTTTGATTGTTTACCGGTTGCTTAGCAACTATACAAAGTGTCCAAAATAAGGAGGGCCAGTATTGGCATCTTGGAAATGGTAAGAGATACGAAGTCGGTTAAATAGGAACAACGTTGAGGCTTTATGCGCCTAATAATATGCTGTTTAGAAAGAGAGGAGATATCCGAAAAACAAACAAAATTAGAAGTTTGTTTTATTTATTTACTAGTCTAATTTAAAATCAAATTTTAAAATAAATTGCACTTTTGGATTGCCACTTTTTCTGCTCTATCCAGTGGCGGTATTTTATTTGAACTGCGACGTTTCGTTTTCGTAGGACAATCATCACCTTTATTTTTTTTTAATACGGTCCTGATATTCTTATATTAAAATTTAAAAGCCGCTTTTAATACAAATTTAATGATGTATCACACATTGAGGTTTAATCCTAATACGGACCTGTATTTTAAGAAATTCGTTAAAAATAATTAACTCTACATTTTAAGTTAATTAATTATTTCAATAAACTAAGCAGAACTTAAGCCAAACGCCCTACCATTACTAACTTACATTTTTTAAATATGGTCCTGATATAATATCGAAATTTCAAAGCCACTTTTATTTCAAATTCACAATATGATTTAACCATAGTACGGACCTGTATTTCTCAGAATTCGGTAAAAATGGTTCTAAATTTTAAACTAATACATTAGTTTAGTAAAAACAAATAACAAATGATCAAATGATTTACTTAAACAATAACAATTTTTGTACGGAACTTGTTTTAGCTTTTGTCTAGTCAGGTAAATCTAACAACAAGCAAAAGATATTTTATAATTTTTATTTGTAATTTATCTAAAATATCAAAAAGACTTAAAAATAAATAGTTAAGTTGGTAAAAGATATTTTTTTCTTAACATTGACGGTATGACGGTAAGATTCTTAATCTGTGCAAATACAAAACAACTTGGAAAGCTTTTGCATGATGCTTTAGCAAATTAATAATAATAATAATAAAAGCGTTTATTAAGTCCCAAAAACATTACAAGAAAATGTCACCTAGGGACGCCTCTGAATACAATTACACATAATATCACAGTAAATTTAAGTACCTACATCTAAAATATCAGCATTACGAGTACTTTACAAAATTTTTATAACAGTTATAATCGGTCACAAAACTAAATCTCAATGTACAAAGGAATTTCTTTTTAATTTTAGTTTTAAATTCTTTTAAGTTTAGTTCTTTAATCTTACTAGAAAGCTTATTGTACTCATTTACAGCAGAAAAATAAATTGAATTTATGCCCTGCCGTGAGCGCACCTGAGGTTTTACCAGGCTGTTACAGTGCCTTGTTAAATGTTGATGAATCTCGCTCTGTTTTGTAAAATGAATTTCTGATAATCTCTCCCCTTTTATGATTTGGTGTATAATTATGTTTGTTTGTGTTATAGAGATGCTCTTTATTGATTTAATATTAAAAGTTTCATAGATATCTTAAGTCCTATACCTAAATGGTAAGGAATATAGATTTTTAATTGCCTTGTTTTGTAAATATTGTATTGGTTTAAGAAACCTTTTGTATGTTGAACACCAAATGCCAGCGAGATACTGCAGATGGGAATGAACAATTGCAAAATACACAGATCTAAGAAGTGATCCAGGGACTGTGTGTGATAAGCGACCCAGAATACCAGCTGGTCCTGCTATTCTGTCTCTCACTCCCTCTATGTGCTCACGCCAGTTCATCTGCTCATCGATTATTAGACCTAAAAATTTAATCTTTTTGAATAATTTAGTGATCCATGATCAAAAGGCGCGTTTAGACGGTTCAATTTGGGTGATCATTTCGGATGAATCATCCAAAGTGATTTTGACAACAATGTTTATACGGATCAACCAAAGTGAATTATTCAGTTCACTAAAAAATGGCGCCAAATGAAGTTGTACGTACAGGCATTGTTATAATCAGTGAATATCTTGTAAGTAAATTAAGAAAAATAAAGCGTAGAAAAATAAGACGTTGGTGGATAAGGCCATGGATAAATCGACGAAATATAACAGGTGCTTCAGCTTGTTTGTTACAAGAATGGTTTGTCGAAGATCAATTAATGTTCAAAAATCATTTAAGGATGTCTGCAGCTATAACTATTCGCAGTAAATAACAGCCACCACGTGCTAGATTTTAAACCATTCACTAATCACTGTACGCCACCGGGAATGTTTACATGGTTCACTTTTGATAATTCATCCGCGGTGAATCACCGAAAGTGAACGAAGTAGAGCCCCGTTCAACTTTATTTCATCTTCATCTTGGATGATCACTTTCGATGAATACTAGTTTAGACGATTCACTTTTATTTCACTTTGGATGATTCATCCGAAATGATCATCCAAAGTGAACCGTCTAAACGCGCCTTAAATTTTATCACAAGGGTTGTTGTTTTTTTTTATTTCCTATCCACATATATGAAGACTTTTTATATTTAAAGTTAGTCTGTGTGAAAAAAGCCACTTTGCTATTAAATTTAAGTCATATTGAATATTTTTAGTTATATTTTTCTGAGATTGACCAAAGTAGACAAGAGTTGTGTCATCTGCATACAGTTTAATAAATCCCTTCAGAGGAAGTTTAGTTATTGAATTAATATATAATAAAAAAGGGTGGGCCCCAAGATGGAACCTGGGGGTACGCCACAGACGACACTCCTACCGCCACCATGAAGGTTATTAACATACACTGATTGTTGCCTATCACTAAGATAATTTTTAAACCAATCCAGACAAAGATCTTTTATTCCTATAAAGTTTAGTTTTTTAACAGGATTCTAAAATTGACAGTGTCGAATGCCTTACACAGATCAAGCGACACCAGTGCACATTTTTGTTTCTTGTCTAAATTAATTTGTATTTGCGAAACCAGATCAGTTGCTGCAGAACTAGTATCACTTGATCTGCGGAAGCCATATTGACATGATGGTAAGATATTATGTTCATTCAAATATTTTACTAGTTGACTATTTACGAATCTTTCCAAAATTTTGGACATAATGGGCAAAACTGAGCATACCGTCAATATTAAGAAAAACAAATTATCTTCGACGAACTTAATTATTTGTTTTTAAGGATTTTCTAATATTTTCGATAAATTACAGTTTTTTTTTTTTTTTTTTTTCCCAGGGAGCCGTCTGCATGTCCGGTGGCACTGCAGCCTGAAGGCTTATTGTACCAAACTCCCGTTTTATTGTACCCATTCCAGTACCCTAGTTCCTTGAAGAAGGCGGTATAGGTCTGCTGGGTGCGTACCATATGTTTCCGGGGCACTCTAATATCCCCGAAGATTGCCTGTCTTTTGTGATTCAGTGCCTCACACTCTGACAGTATGTGGGATACTGTTTCGGTCTCTGCTCCACAGAATCTGCAGTCCAGATCTCCGTTGTATAATCCCATTTTATTTAGGTGTTCTTTCACTGGAGCATGTCCGGTGAGGAAACCTGTGATCGTTCTTAGCTGATTCCTACCCATTTTGAGTAGTTCTTTAGCTCTTTTTGTGCATGGTCCACTGACGTATATTTTCCCATGCATGTGTTGAGGAAGCCTTTCCCAGTGCAGTCTTTGCTGGTCCTTTACCCAGTTTTGTACCGCACTCCGGAAGGTGCTCTTTGGCACTCCAAGGACTGTTTCTGGCCCGACGTATGTCGTGGCTGACCCCCTTCTAGCCAGTTCGCCTGCGTTTTCATTGCCTCGAATTCCGCAATGCCCTGGCACCCACATCAACCTCGTGTTGTTGCGTTCCGCCAGTTCCCTGAGTTCCTCGAGGCATTCTAGTACCAGCCAAGACGATACCTTGGGATTAATTAGTGCACCAAGGGCTGCTTGACTATCCGTAAGAATGTTGATTGTACAATTTGTGCGGGGCCTTTGGTTGTTAATCCTGGCACATTGTAAGATCGCAAAAATTTCTGCTTGAAATACAGAGGCGTGGTTTCCCAGTGGAAAGGTCAAACGAGTGTTTCCCATCTCACTGTAGACACCTGCTCCTGACCCTTCTTCGGTTTTGGACCCGTCCGTATACCAGGTTTGACCTCGAAGAGAGAGTCTGAAATTTTCGTTTGCCCAGTTCTCCCTTGGGTGTATTGTCACCTGAAAGGGTCTTCTGGGTACGATTTGTGGGGTCATATAGTCTGTCCTCATATCCATTATGGGACTCCTTATGAAATTTTTTATTTCCATGTGTCCTGATCTAACTTTTGTGTTGCTCAGGTTGTGTTTCAGTCTGTATACCCCCATTCTCGCCTCCCCTTGTACCACTATATGCAGTGGCGGGAGGTCAAGTAGGGTCTCCAAGACCGCTGTTGGTGTACTTTTAATGCATCCCGCTATGCCAAGGCAGGCTAGTCTTTGCACCTTGCTCAGCCGAAGCATAGCCGTGTGCTGTCTGGTCTTGGTCCACCAAACAATGGATGCATATGTTATGGCTGGTTTCACCGTCAATTTTTAGTTATATTTTTCTGAGATTGACCAAAGTAGACAAGAGTTGTGTCATCTGCATACAGTTTAATAAATCCCTTCAGAGGAAGTTTAGTTATTGAATTAATATATAATAAAAAAGGGTGGGCCCCAAGATGGAACCTGGGGTACGCCACAGACGACACTCCTACCGCCACCATGAAGGTTATTAACATACACTGATTGTTGCCTATCACTAAGATAATTTTTAAACCAATCCAGACAAAGATCTTTTATTCCTATAAAGTTTAGTTTTTTTAACAGGATTCTAAAATTGACAGTGTCGAATGCCTTACACAGATCAAGCGACACCAGTGCACATTTTTGTTTCTTGTCTAAATTAATTTGTATTTGCGAAACCAGATCAGTTGCTGCAGAACTAGTATCACTTGATCTGCGGAAGCCATATTGACATGATGGTAAGATATTATGTTCATTCAAATATTTTACTAGTTGACTATTTACGAATCTTTCCAAAATTTTGGACATAATGGGCAAAACTGAGCATACCGTCAATATTAAGAAAAACAAATTATCTTCGACGAACTTAATTATTTGTTTTTAAGGATTTTCTAATATTTTCGATAAATTACAGTTTT